>JAJHZJ010000221.1:3471337-3494725 GCA_023548195.1 Bettongia penicillata ogilbyi
CCTGGGGAGTCAGTACTTATTCACATGTCAAAATAAAAATGTTTTTGTCAAAAAAGAAAGAAAATTACCCTTTTCTGTCGAGGATACCCCTATCTTTCTAGTTACCAAAATTCATAACTTTTGGGTTAATCCTCTTCGGTCTCCCTTACTTTTCAGAGTCAATGAGTTGCCAGGTTGTTGATTCTGCCTTCACAACCTCTCTCCCATATGTCCCTTTCTCTTCAATCACACAACTAAGTTGTACTTAGCACAATGCCAGGCACACAGTAGGCATTTAATAAATGTTTATGGATTTGATTGATTATAGATTGATAGGTCAGGTCACAAACCCATGTTGCTTTTACTATTGCAGCAGGATCCTAATTGGTCTCACTTTCTCAAGCCTTTCCCTTCTCTATCTGTATTTCACACAAGTGTCAAAATTATATTTTTTTATAAATTTATTTATTTTTAGTTTTCAACATTCACTTCCATATGTTTTAAATTTTCTTCACCTCCCTCCCCTCTCCCCTGCCAAAGACAGCATGCAATTCGATATAGGCTTTACATATACATTCTTATTAAATATAGTTTCACATTGGTCATGTTGCAAAGAATTATAACCAATGGAATGAATCACGAGAAAGAAAAAACAAAACAAAAGAACAAATAGTATGCTGCGATACACATTCAGACTTCGTATTTCTTTCTCTAGAAGTGAATGGCATTTTCCATCATGAGTCTTTTGGAGTTGTTTGAGATCCTTGCATTGCTGAGAAGAGCTAAGTCTATAAAAATGAGTCATCATCTCATAATGTGGCTGTTACTGTGTAGAGTATTTTTCTGGTCCTGCTCACTTCACTCAGCGTCAGTTCATATAAGTCTTTCCAGGTTTTTCTGAAGGCTGCCTGCTCATCTTTTCTTTTAGCACAATAGTATTCTACTATATTTATATACCACAACTTGTTCAGCCATTCCCCAATTGATGGGCATCCCCTCAATTTCCAGTTCTTTGCCACCACAAAAAAACTGCTGGAAATATTTTTGTACATGTAGCTTCTTTCCCCATTTTTATGATCTCTTTAGGATACAGCCCTATAAGTGGTATTACTAGGTCAAAGGGTATGTATATTTTTATAACCCTTCAGACACAGTTCCAAATTGCTCTCCAAAGAGGTTGGATCAGTTCACAACTCCACCAACAATGCATTAATGTTCCAATTTTCACACATCTTCTCCAGCATTTATAATTTTCCCAAAACAATATTCAGAGTACCTAACTTTCTTCATAGGTAAGCTTAAATGCTACTCCTACACTTCCTTTTGCTGATCTCTTGCTGCTATCCCACCCCACATAAAATTACCTTATATGTTTGCATACATTTTGTATCTAATTATATGTGAAAATAATGGTTTCCTCTGATAGAAAACAAGCTTCTTGAGGGCAAGAACTTTTTCATTTTTGTCTTTATGCCCCCTATAAAATCTGAAAATAAATGACTAGAGAACCACAGAGGCTATTCAACCATGGTTAACTAAAAATACCAGAGCTCACACAAATGATCACAGTTAACTCTAAGAAAAAAAGCAAAATGAAAACAAAGAGCTAACAACAGTCATAAACAAAAAGCTTTTTTTGTTGTTGGAAAAGGGAAACTAGACAGGTATGACAGGGCCACCTCTAGGAAGACACCTGCTTTAGTGAGGCCAAATTTCAATACATACACTAGTGACTTCTCAGTGAGCTGTAGCCCTGACAATGAGGGATAACAGCAACACTGAGACAAGTTTAATTCATAGCAGGGCTTCACGGCCCAAACATGGGTACTACTCGTGCTTTTCTGAGCTCAGGAACCATCTGGGCTGGTATGAAACAATTCTGGGATTTTGTTGTGACTGAGATGATCCAGAGGGCGAGCACAAAGGATTGTTGTTATGCTAAGCTCAGGACGCAGCTTACTTTCTGGGCCTTAGCCCTAGAGAAAGGGTGACTTTTAATAGTAAAAAGAGAAGCGTAAAAAGAGAAGGTTGATCTTGGCATGGAGATCCTGACATCCCATCCTCCCCTAGTCCCTGGCATACAGTGGGTGCTTAATAAATATTTGCTAGTTGATTGATTCTTAAACTACTTCTTACAATCTGGGAAAAAATGGCTTTTGGCACCAAATTATCTCCAATCCTCAATCCACCATGATTCTTTCTAACTTTGTTCCATTGAGTGGTGCTGGTTGGTGTTTAGACCATCGACCCCTGTCCTGGGGAAGACATTAATTTGGGTACCACAGATGTTTCCAAAGGATTTTCATAGACTCTTCCAGTTCTAGGAAGATAATAGTTTCATATTCTTTATGACATAAAGAGTTAGAACACTGCCCCGGGAGTCAGGAAGACCTGAGTTCATAACCAGCTTCAAATGCTAGTTATGTGGCTCTGGGAAAGTCACTTAACCCTGATTGTCTCAACAACAGCAAAGAAGAATCAGTTTGATCTCATGCAAGATTGTAAAACAAAGAAGTTTTGCGTTTGGTAATCACATCTTCAGGCATGCTTTTCTGTTTTTCATTGATCCCTTATTCCAAGGTATCTGTTGTCTTCATGCCTCGTCCTGGCTTCCTACCTCTTCTACCGCCCCTGGTCTTCCCCCATATTTTGTATCATTTCTATGACTCATTATTCCCCTGCTTCACCAGCAAAATTCTTTTTCCTCCTCCACTTGGGCTCTGAAGACGCTCTCCAACATAATTGATATGTAATCTTCTCTGTCTTATACATTGCTTTGTACTGATACGCTTTTGAGTCCTCCCATATTACTCAGGTAAAATATGAATATTTTAATAGGGACCTTTTAGAAGCAGTGCTTTAATTCAAAGGGGGATTCTGACTATGTCTCTTACAGAAATAGTAGGATGCCAGCGGGTCAAAGATTTCGCTCAGATGGGTTCTGTAGTGACTGTTAGGGCGCCCCCTCTTCTGCTTTGGCTTAGGGCCTGCCATGTATAGAGGGAAAACCTATTGTTTTTTCAGTCAAGCAAAGAGTTTTGTCCCCCTTCTTTAAAATGAGCACAATTAAACATTTGCAAGGCAGCACAGTTCTGGAGGCTCACAGCAAGTCCTTTGCTACTTCTTTCGTAGCAACAAAGCTAAAGTTACTTCATCTGTTTATCTATCTATCTGTCTGTCTGTCTATTTATCTGCTATGGCTGTTTTTTGATAAATCAAGAGGCAGGATACTTGAAAAATGTTTTGAAAATATACATAGGTAGATATCTTTCTGCAAAGAACAAGTAGGTTGGTTTGTATCAAAATCCTTGTCCGGTAAATTAATCAATACTACTGAAATTTTTAGAGGGAAAGAAGTGGCAGAAATAGAAATAATTTATTCTGAGAACTCTGACTTCATTGAATTGCTATTAATTATTAGCACACTGTCATATTCATGCCAGCATAGCAGTAGATTGAGTGCTTATCCACTGAGTTATTCATTTATTCTTTCAATAAATATTTATTCAAAAAATAAATATAAATAAGAATTCAATAAATATGGTTTCAATAAATATAAATAAACTTACTGTATTCAGAGCACTCTGCCAGGCCCTAGGAAAGAGATATTAAAGTTTAGAGAAGACATTTCTCTGTCCTCAAGAAGCTTACAGTCCAGTAGGGGAATAAGACACAAATACAAATAACTGTCACCATGCACATTACATGATAAAGCATTAGAGAGCTAAAAAACAAAGGGGGACATTTTGTTCAACCTTGCCATTATACAAATGAGGAAACTAAACCCTAGAAAAATGAGTGACTTGCTAACGTCACAAATAATCATTTTGTTCTTCTCTCTCTCTTTTTTTTTCCTGTTCTAGGTCAGCATGACCAGGTAGTCAACTAGAGCGTTTTGATGGCAAGCCATCTCTTTTGAAATTTTAAATAAAAATGAATGGAAGATTTTGACTTTGCCTGGGAAATTCTCCAATGAACGCTTCATTTTTCTCACCTTCATTTAGAGGCTTACTCAACATTTTTATGTTTGATAACATTGACCTTCCTGTCCTCCAAAGACCCATGAAATCCATTCTGTGGAATAAAGGTCAGAGCTCTCATTCTCAATATGGAAAAAAAAGAGGCAGATTGCTATCCTACAGGGGACCTTGCTAATTGAGTCTGACCCTCGGGCCATCTGGGTCAGCTGTTCTCTAAAGACTCCAACTCCCTTTGCTTTCTTCAAAGACTTTCCCCTGACTAATGGCAGAAAGCACTTTCAGATTCTGAAAGACAAGAAACTGTGCCTAAAACCTAGAGACCAAGATTTACCATATGATGCTGAAAAGTATCCATAATGATAATTCACATTATCACATTAATTCACATGGCTGCAAAACAATTTGTAGCCCATAGGTTCTTAATTGGGGGGTAGGATGGGGAATGGGGGTCATTCATGAACCTTTTCATTTTAAGTTTTTGATAACTGTATTTTTTCCACTTAATAGTACTTTTTCCCAATTACATGTAAAGATGGTTTTCAACATTCACCCTTATAAGATTTTGAGTTCCAAATTTTTCTTCCTCTCTTCCTCCCCTTCCTCCTCCCCAAGACAGAAAGCAACCTAATATAGATTATATGCATACAATTATATTAATCATACTTCCACATTGGTCATGTTATGAAAGAAAAATCAGAACAAAAGGGAAAAACCACACACACACACAGAAGAAACCAAAAAACCAAACAATAAAAAGTGAAAAACACATGCTTCAATCTGCATTCAAATTTCATAGCTCTTTCTCTAAATGTGGATAGCATTTTTCAGCATGAGTCCTTTCGTATTATCCCGGATCATTGCACTGCTGAGAAGAGCTAAGTCTATCAAAGTTGGTCATCAAACAATGTGGCTCTTACTGTGTACAATGTTCTGGTTCTGCTCACTTCACCCAGCATCAGTTCTTGTAAATCTTCTGAGATCTTTTTGAAATCTGCCTGCTCATCATTTCTTATGATGCAATAGTATTCCATAACATTCATATACTACAACTTTGGATTTGATGGTGTGACATGGGAGACACTGGCACAGGACCGCTCAGCATGATGTGCCCACATCAGAAAAGGGGCTGTGCTCTATGAGCAAAGCAGAATTGAAATAGCACAGAGGAAATGTAGGATGTGCAAATCTGGAGTAACCACCCCAAATGTTCACACAGACTATCTGTGCCCAGTTTGTGGTAAAGCATTCTGAGCTTGTCTGATTAGGCACAGTCATACAAAATGAAGCTTCACTTTATCATGGTGATGTCATTTTGGTCCTTTTCGAGAAGGAAGGGCAACAACCACCAACCATTCTTATTCAGCCATTCCCTAATTGGTGGGTATCTCCTCAGTTTCCAGTTCTTTGCCACCACAAAAAGTGCTGCTATAAATATTTTTGTACATGTAGGTCCTTTCCCCATTTTTATGGTCTCTTTGGAATACAGCCGTAGCAAAGGATATGCATAGTTTTATAACCCTTTGGGCACAGTTCCAAATTACTCTCCAGAAACACTGGATTAGTTCACAACTCCACCAACAATGCATTAGTGTTCCAATTTTGCCACATCTTCTCCAACATTTTGATAACTGTATTTTAATTCAGGCAACTAGGTGGTACAATGGATAGAGTTTGAAGTTTTAAGTTCCCAAGACCTGAGTCTAAATCCAGCCTCAGCTTATGACCTTGGACAAGTCATTTAACCTCAGTTTCCTCAACTGTAAAATGCAAATAATAACAGTACCTATCTCTCAAAATTGTTTTGAGGATCAAGTGAGATATTTGTAAAGTGAGCTGTATGTTATCATATAATTGGTTTCCTTTATAAATCTTTGTATTTTATTTTATATGTTTAAAAGCATTATTCTAAGAAGGGGTCCATAGATTTCACCAGAATGCCGAAGAAGTTCATGACCAAAAAAATGGTTAAGATCTCCTCCTTTTGGTATTTCTGCCTTTTCATCCTAAGATCAGTCTCATTCAAAGTGTGAATACCAAGGAAGCACTCCTTTAAGAGCTATTTATTACATTATCTAATTTGATTCTTATAAAAATTGTATAAGCTAGTTGTGTCTGAATCTTTGTGACCCCTGGACCATACTGCCCATGGGCTTTCCTTGGCAAATATACTGGAGTGGTTTGTCACTTCTCCTTCAGTATATTAAAGCAAACAGAGGTTAAGGGACTTGTCCAAGGTCACATAGCTAATACGAGCCTAAAGCCATTTGAATTTGTCTTCCTGATTCCTGCCTGCCATCCACTGAGGCATCTAGCTGCCCATTTTACAGATAAAGAAAAGGAGGCTCTGCATGATTAAACTATTTGCTTGAGCAATGTCACAAGAAGGTGGGAAGTATTAGCACCAGGATTCCAGATCGGTATTTTTGCCACTAAATCCAGCACTCTCTAAACCATTTAGATTGTTCCTATCTGTGCTATCCTTACTGACAAAAACAAGAATCACAGCTTATGGGGAATTCTTTAAGTTATGCTAACTATGAAATATTCTAATATGTGCAGGGTATTTTTAGATTTGTAAATAATGATAATTCAAAGGTCCAGCCACAATTCCTGGCTGTCAGGTCTTTAACAAAAGATATTTATGGTCTCATTTTCCTCCCAACTCTCTGCACTTGGAAAGGATTTGGGGCTAACAGCTGAAGACTCATATATACCCTGGAATTGGATCAGACTTTGGATTTATTCACTGCACACCTATAAACTCCTCCTATGTCTGGCTGCATAAGGTGGGGGGCAGGGAGAGGGAGAGAAAAATGTCAGTTATCCAGGTAGTCATTAATCTATTGATTAAATTCTCCCAAATCTATCTCATTATGTAAATGAATCTTTTACTTGTCAGTTTCTCTGACTCCTTCAAAGTCCTCCTCCCCCCCAAAAAAAAATAAACAGGAGACCTTCCAGAAAAAAAATGGCTAAACAGGGGTTAAAAGCCCTAGGATGTTTGATCCTCAAAGGTTGGGGCTGATGCCAAGGAGACCAACTACATTTTTCATTATACCTTCCTCTCAGAGTTAAAAAGAGTACTAGATAGATGAATCATGGGTTTGTTCCAAAGTGGCCATTCTTGTGAATCTGTTCCTAGGAATCCGTGTTTCATATTCACTACTCTATTTAGATATCTGAACACGACTACTTTAGCACAGAGAATCACAGAATTTTAGAGCTAGAGGTGACTTAAAACCAAGTGCTTTCTTTCGATGCTCTAATACTGAAGTCTGGCACTGGGGTTATTTCTTAGATGCCCCCTCCGCAGCAAGGACCAGAAAATTTCAAGTACAGTGGACATGGGCTACCAGGGAGGAGATGAGACATAGTGCTGAGATCCTGATACACAGACTTCAGGGTCAATTCCTAAGACCAAGACCATTAATTTGCATATCCTTCCTCCCTAATTCCCTGCTACCCACCCCTAGCCCCCAGACTCTAATTCGACAGACTCAAACATGCCCAATCTCTGAGCCTTCGAACTTAATCTGGAGTTTTACAGCCATTGCTACCCCACCCAGAAGATTCAGATTTCGAGGATGGGAGTCAACCTGGCTTCCCTAACACTGACCCCAACCCCCCACCCTCCCGCCCCAGCTTCCTCAGTTTAATCCAGACCCTGATATCTTATACTAAGTGGCCAGAGAGGATTCAGCAGTCCATCTGGGTTTGTTAAATCCTGTTTATCTTCTTAACTAGACAGTCCCCACCCGGAGCGCCCCTGCTTTCCATCCATGTGCTTCCCCACCCCCATCTTCCCCTCTGCCCACCTGGATTTGGGAGCCTACACTTCCAGACCCAGAAAAAACTCGGGGGGCGGTGGGGGGGCAGGGAGTCGCGGGGAAGGGGCAGATGCTTAGTTGGGGGGGCGGTGCACAAAGGTAGGGGAGGGGTTTCAGTGTCAGGACCGGGTCGGTGAGATGACAGAAGCTGCCGGGAAAGATTCAGACAGACAACGTCCTCTCCCGGTCACCACTCCCAGTCTCAACCCTCGGGCTAGGGGCTACCGCATTGAAAAGGAAAGCGGGTAGTTTGCTGGAGGAGGGAGCTGGGTCCTGGGGGGGCGGGGGAGGCGTGAGGTGGGATGTCCGCTCTCCCAGGGTGGGTGAGGGCGAAATCTGCCCATCTGAATTAGACTTGAGTGTAATCTCATCCCAGGGCCAGTCTGAGCCTCGCGCTTCCCAGTCCATCCTCCCAGTCTGCCTCTTTTCCTCCCTCTCCCCCCTCCCCGCCTCTTCCCCCTCCTCTCTACCGGCTGCTGCTGGGTGCGGGCTCCAGTCCCGCCGGCTCACTTACGGACGGACCAGCTGCTGCCCTCCTCACAGTGGCCTCCTCCTGACCCCTGCTTGTTGCTCCCCAACTGTGATCCGGGACCCCTCTCCCCCCAGGAGCTGTCTCACCCAGACCCAGGAGCGACTTTTTCCTTTCTTCGCCCCGGACTTCCTGAAACTTTGCGGGCGATTCAGGGCAGATGGATTTAGCCAGCGGATCCCGCCGAGGTGGTTCCCACCTCCTCCTCCCGCTCCTCCTGGTTTTTGGCTTTGGACCCGATGCGACTTCCCCTAGGGCTGCACTCCGAAAGGAAGGTAAAGAGCCCTCGCCCCTCAGCCCTCTGCCCCCTGCCCGCAGCTGCCCTTTCCCAGGTGGTGGGAAAGAGGTGAATGCGCGAATTCCAACAGTGCCCGGTGAGGGGAAGGGGTTCTGGTGTCGGGAGAAGACCGGCCCTGCCCCGGCTCCCACTCTTCCCGGCCCAAACGGTGCCAAAGATATGTATTTGTATAAAAGAATAACACATTTTCCAGCTACAACTGAGAGGTGGGCGGGGAGGGGGGCGAGGGTAGTTCTGTTTGGACTACAAAGAGCTAGCTAAGCGCTGGGGCAGTCTCCATGTGATGTCAATTACTGGGCGCAGGCGGATAAGGGAACGTGCGAAGGAGTGAGAGGGCAGCAGCTCCATCTCTGCTTCAAACATCTTGTTCGGTCCACATTGTCCAGAGCCCGGCCATTTCCTGGGAAGTATCCATGGGGCTCTTGGAGGAGACTTTCCCATCTTTCCCATCCTCTTTCCTTCTGGGACAGGAATTGTTTAGAGATGCAACCTTTGCTTGGCGGGGGTGATGTGACTGACGCTGCCAAGGCTGTGCTTGGAGAAGGAGCCTGCATGGGTTCATTCTGCGGGGTTTGAGCTGAGGTTTTACTCTCTTTAAAGAAATATGTATTAAATGAACCGTTTCAATAATAACGGAAACCTTAGTGACCTGCAGTTTCAGGAGTGCTTGTGAAAAAGAAAAATCATACATTTGGTTTTGTTTACTTTTATTTTGTCTGTAAGCTTCGATTATTGGCGTGGGGGGAGGGGAAGATAGTGAGAATGGGAAACTTCCAAACAGTGCTTCCTTATTAAGGATTTCTGTTCTTTTTTGCTGGGACTATATTTAGAACACTCAAAAATCTGTTTTTTCTTAGTTTACTTTGTAAACGAGGTTGTCTTATGGGATTAATTATCTCTTTTTAACAATGAAAAACAATATGACTATTTCAGAGCAGTCTCCAAAACCTCAGAAAGTGTAGCTTGTCTTCTGCAAGAGTCAGATTGAGGAAAATGTATCAGAGGGCAAAGAAAATAATCTTAGTAGGTCTCATATGGCTTCTTAAGTATTTTAGATGTTCCTGATTCCTCCATTTGGAATTCTATTGCCTCTTAGCCCAGAAAAAGGGACTCTATTATCACCTGTAGATCTCTGCCTTGAAATATAGGGTCGTTATCCTAATATGTGCCACATATTTACTTCCAGAGTATTCTCTTCATTTTTCCAGATAAGAGCAGCAGCTCCTGGAAATGTATTGAATTGTTTGTCCTCTTAATACATACTCACACAAATCCATTTTAAATAAAAAACTTAAAACTTCCCTTCCCAACTGGCATATAGCATGATTTACATTTTGCAGATTGCATTCAAGTGAACCTTTTTTCCTTTCAAACACTGTAGAGTTCAGTTTGTGCTTCTCCCTGAATGGTGTGTGGCCCATTTTATTAATAGCTTTTACCCCTTTTAAGAAAAATTCTTGAAGTAAGTCTTGCTATAAAGATTGCGAAAGAAAAATGTCCTCATGCAGTTTTACTATGCCTCTTTTCTCATTCTTTGCTATTAGCTCACAGTTTGTAGCTGTATATTTAAGCATGCCCTTCTTGATATTCTGTCTACCCTGTCTGCTGGGCACAGAGATCTATGTTAAATATGAATATATATATGTATGTACATAAATGTATATATATGCATGCATATACACAGATTTTATATATATATATATATATGTATACACACACACACACACATATACATATATAGCATACAGGCTAGGTTCAGTTTTATAGGGAGCTGTTGATCTCTTCCAAGTCTGTATCATAAAATCCTGACATCAGCTGACCCTGAATGAAAATCCCAGCTCTGAGGACCTAGGGCAAGTCATTTAATTTTTCTGAGCCTCAGTTTCCTCATGCACAAAGCACTGCTTTCCACACAGGGTTGTTGTGAGGAGAGCTCTTTTATGAAGCTTCAGGAAATCTATTTCCAGTTTAAGACAACCTAGAGGTAGTTTGGTACAACAGCTAGAGTGCTGGTCTTGAAGTCAAGAAGATCTAGGATGTGGGATCCATCCCTGCCTGTGCCACTTATTAGTTATGTGAAGCCTGATCAAGTCACTTAACATTTTTGTGATTGAAGCAGTTTGCTAGGACTTATCTACTACCACTTAAAACAACTGTGATCTGCTTTGGTAAGAGGAGTCCCCACAGAGGAAACTCAACACAGTGATGAAATTACATGTGTATACAGGTTTAAGCACTCTAGTACACACACACACACAGAATTGAGTAGGGTCCAGACTTGTGATTTCATCTGAAGGGGAAGCACCCAGCATCTCTGTCTCTTTCTACTTATACAAATTGTCAACTCCTCTGTAAGGTGACGTGAGTGACTTATCCATGGTCTTAGCTGTTATGGTTCAGAGCCCAGACTTGCATGCAGGTCTTCTGGGTCCCCCAGTCCCCCCACCTTGGGGACAAACTTTATCCACTATACCTTGCTGCTCTCAAAGAGTTGTTAAATGTGAGCTTTATAGGAAAAAAATCTTTTAAAGAGCAGATGCAGAATGAGTAGAGGAAAAATCTTATGACTTTTAAAGTTTATTCATTCTTCTTTAAAACATCTGAGTATTCATTGGTGCATCTCCTTTCTCCATTTAGCTTTAATATATGTGAGTTGCTATACTCTCTACCTCCCAAATTCATCACCTTGTGTTCAAACTCTGGTAAGGGGCATTGGTATGTTAATGTGGGTGAATATTCAAGGGGAAGGTAGATTCAAACTCATTTTCCTCTCTGAATAGTTTTTTAAAGTCACTTTGTAACTTACCCAGAGCACTGACTTTCAAGTGACAAGGCTACGCAGACTTAAATGACCTTTACTTCTTACACCTGCATGAGAATTTCTTCTTGTGCTCATTTACATCCCTTGGAGAAACTAATTTTTGATCCGGAAAATCAGTCCAGATTAAAAACTGAACATATTCAGCATGTCTGTGATGTGAACAGCAACCAGCTAATACAAGTGCTTCCCCAGAGGCCAGGAAGCTCTGTTAGTATCCAGGTGAGAGCTTCCCTGTACTTTGTGTTCTCACAATAGAAATTAAATTGTGGATAGGACTTTGAAATAGTTTGGCCATGCTGACTATCCTGAAGGGGTTCTTTGTAAATGGATGAAACTCTTGAATATCCCCGTGCTTGTCATTGCTAATTTTCACCAAATTTTTCCAAAGTCATGCTGAAGACCAACTTCCAGTAGGTCAGAAAGGGTGAAGAAAATGGTCTCCTGCTTTGGGCTGTGCAACATGAGAAACCCTGAAAATCACAGCCTTTCTGATGTGTAACATGGTCCCAATTTGTGGTTAAGATAACAAGTCCTTACAAGGACAGAGTAAGGATGCATCCTTGTGGCATTTGGTAGAGGTAGAAGACCTTTTTGGGTAGTATAGCTAAAGAGTAAAGGAACCTAGGTCAAGCACAGATATAATAGCACCTCATGGGACCCCTTCTTTGAGCAACCTGAGTTAAATGATCAACATTTGATGCTCTGGTCTTCCCTAGGACCTCTGACAGGACAGAAACCTAGACTGAGTAGCTGTGAACCTAGGCTAAATTTTCTGGACAAAGCTATCTTTTATTTTAAAGGCAAAGCCTATTAAACTCCACCTTGAGAATCAGAGGAAGTCTTGTAAGGGATTTGCTCCTGAACTCTTAGAAGCTAAGAAACTGAAGGACCCAGGTGATCTGCCCTAGTTGTTGGAAGCAGAAGAAAGGACTCCTACTATTTCCTTCAGCAATAGTAGTGTGAAGTGTATATTAATTGGATATCCCCACTCCACATCCTCTTTTGGGAGATAACATAGATACTATAGATAATATTTGGATGATATTTTGGGGGAGGCTGGGTTAGAAGGAGTGGGGGAAGCGTGACAGACAGGACTAAGGAAGGAATTTTGAGTGGTGGGGGTGGTAGCTAGGTCTACAGAAGGAATTTTCTGTGCTTCTAGCGTCCATTGATAAGACAATGGAGAAAATTCCAGGCAGGTACTGTCATCCAAGATTATGGAACTCACTACGAACCCAAATCAGAGCTTTGAATATAGTGAGGGCTCAGCAAGTATCTATGAGATGAATGAGTGAATGAATGAATGAATGAATGAATAAGAAGAGAATGGATTAGATCTGAGGAGTCCTAGACTCTTACAGTTATTACCTTTGTGACCATGGACAAGTTACATGGTCACGTTACAGCCTTTCTGAACCTCAGTTTTCTCATTTCTAAAATATAAAATTATCATGACTATACTTGTATTGCTTACCTCCTAGAATTGTTGTGAGGAAAGTAACTTTATACTTTAAAGCACTATATAAAGATGAATAATTCTGCTGCTGCTGAGATACTAGCACCCACACAATCAGTTTGTACGTTGCAGTATGTGCTGTGCTTTGTACATTGCAGTATGTGCTGTGCTAGGGAAGTTAGTAACTCTTAACCTTATTTGAAAAACATTTTTACCAAGGTTTCATGAGGGACCCAGGTGGTGAAGTATAACTTTCTGATTTAAAATTATTTGTCTTCTGAGAGAAGTAGGCATCATTTTGTATCAATTCCCATTTCAGGTGCACAAATGCTGCCAGGCTCATGCTTCCAAAATGTGATTTCATAACATAATATTTCTCAAGTGTTTTTATGTCTTCTTCAAAGCACAGATCATATGGTATTTTTGCAGTTAGGAGGAACCTCAGTAACCATTCAGTCCAACCCGTACCTGAACAAGGTTCCACTCCACAATATACCTGACTAGGACCCAAGCAGGTTTTGCTTAAAATTCTCTCTAATGAAGGGAAACCTTGTGAGGGATGGGGATCAAGGAAGAGAACGAGCCTTTATTAGACTACTATGTACCCGGTATTATGTTAAGCGTTTTACAGATATTTCATTTGATGACTCATTATCTCCTAGGAAAGCTATTCCACTTTTAGAGAGCTCTAATTATTTTTAAGGCTTTCCTTATGTCAAACCAAAAGGTTTTGGTTTTTGTTTTGCAGCTTCGGCTCCACTATTCCTAGTTCTGACCTCTAGGGTCAAGCAGAGAAAATCTAATCTCTTCCACATGAGGATATTCCTGCAAATCCTTCCAGGCAGCTATCATCTTCCCCCTTCTTGTCCAGGCTGAACATCACCAATTTCTTCTACCAATCAACATACAGCCTCCTTTTGAGGCTCTTCACCATCCTATTTGCCCTCCTCTGGACACCTTCCACTTTATCAGTGTCTTTCCCAAAATAGAGTATCCAGAACTGAAATTGGTATTGCATATCCCTCTGATTGGGGTTATTTTACCTGTCTAATCTTCCTGGATGTTTCGCTTCCTTTCATTCAGTCAAAGATTGCATTGATACTCTTGGCTCCCTCCCTAGCTCCTTTCCCTTCTCCTCCTTTGCACACAGAGGATCCCTCACAACACACCCTTTTCCTGTACCACTAACAATACATTTCTCCCACAAAGCTTTCACCCACCCACCTAAAGTCTTCTCTCCTGCCCCATCAGATCACCCATAGGACATTTCTCTAAACATACATACATTCAAAGCTGAATTTCATTTTGAGGTGCCCAGGCTCTAATGCTAGGCATTTTGATTCAGGAAGGATGGAGAGACACAGAAACAAAAGAAGCTCCATCAGCTTGATATGGTCTTTTATTGATTGATTTGTGAATGCATTTGGGCATGGGGTATTCCCTAAACCTTCCCTTTATTCCTTCTTCCTCTTCCTTTTCTTCCTATCTCCCTTCTCCTTTCCATTCTTTCTTATGCTACCTATTGCTGGTTCCAGGGGCCAGAAGTCTACATAGGAAATAGTTCTTATGGCCACTTGTCCCTCTTGTCTCCCTTCTTTATCCCCTATCGCTCAGATGCTTTCTGTCACCTCTTCACCTTCACCCCTGTCTCACAAGATGTCTTACTGCTTAGCGAGATTGACCCCTCTACTTGTTCTAGGGATCCCATTCCATCCCATCTCCTCCAACGGAATGTCCCTTCTCTCATTCTCACTCTTTCACCTATTTTCAGTCTCTCCCTGTCCATGGCTTAATCCTTTTTACCTAAAAACATGTCCTTGTCTCCCCTATCCTGAAAAAACCCCTTACTTCTTCCTTCCATCCACACTGTCTTCCTGTATCTCCTGCCCTTTGTAACTAACCTCCTCCAAAAGGTCCGCTATAAATAGGTGCCTCCACTTTCTTTCCTGTCACTCTTTTCTTAATGCCCTTAAAATCTGGCTTCCAGTCTCGTCATTCTGCCAGAACTGCTCTCTCCAGAGTTACTGATGATTTCTCTGTTGCCAAATCCAATGGTCTTTTCTCTGTCCTCATTTTCCTTAAGGTCTCTGCAGCTGTTGACAATGTTCATCATGTTGTCCTCTGATACTGTCTTCTGTCTAGGTTTTTAGGACGCTACTCTTCTAGTTTTCTTCCTACTTATGTGATGTATCATTGTCCATCTTTGCTGGATTCTCTCCCAGATAATGCCCTCTAACTGTAGGTATTCCTCAGGGTTCTGTCCTGGGCCTTCTTCTCCTCTCTCTCTACATTACTTCACTTGGTGATCTCATCCACTGCCTTAGATTTAATTATCATCTTTATGCTGATGGTTCTCAAATCTAGCAATATCCCTCTGCTGACTTCCAGTCTTGCATCTCCAATTGCCTTTCAGGAACAGGATGTCCAGTAGACATCTCCAACTCTTCATGTCTCAAGCTTATTATCTTTCCCCCTAAACGTTCCCCCTTTCCTTTGACATTGTCACCACTGTAGTGCACACCTGCATAATGCCTGGACTGTACTGTAATCGCCTGCTGGTGGGTCTTCCTCCCTCAAGTCTCTCCATACTCCAATCCATCCTCCATTCAGTCACTAAAGCTATTTTCTTAAGCACAGGCCCATCCATGTGACCCCCTTACTCAATAAACTTTAGTGGTTATCTATTGTCTTCACAGCCAAATAAAAAATGTTCTGTTTACAGTTCAAAGCCCTTGATAACCTAGCCCACTCCTACCTTCCAGTCTTCTTATACCCGGCTCCCAGCCTTATACCTTATATCTCTTATACCTTACTCTTTGATTTAGTGACATAGACCTCCTGATACGAAGTATCAAACAAGATATTCGTTTCCCGATTCCCAGCATTTTCTCTGGCTGTCCCCCATGTGTGGAGTGCCCTCCATCCTCCACTCTGTGTGCCCACCTTCGTGGTTTTCTTCAAGTTCCAACTGAAATCCCTTCTCTTATTGGGGTCATTTCCCATCCATTCTCAATTCTAGTGCTTTCTCTCTGCGAATTATTTCCTATTTACCCTATATACATCTTGCTGTGTGTAGATTTGTTTGCGTGTTGTCTCATCCATTGGAACATAAGTTCTTTGAGGGCAGGGACTATTTTTTTCCCTCTTTTTGTATCCCTAGTGCTTAACACTGTACCTGGCACATAATAAATGTTAGCTGATTGATTGCTCTTTCCCCAACATTTTTTAGGAAAGTGAAATCTGGAAAATATCAAGCTATCCTTGGAGAAAATAAATCATCAAAGGACAACATGAAGTGTGGCAAATAGTAGAAGAAGGGAAGTGAAGGGAAACAGACAGAGGCTCCTTCCACATCCCTTCCCAGTTCTCTGAAAGTGGTAGAAGGAAGCAGTAGAATGGTTTTTGTTTTTTTTTGAAAGGGAGACAGAAAGAGAAATATAGGCATTCCCCTTGCTTGAAGCTTTCATAATAGTCTAGAGTGACAAAGGTAATCTACCTCTGGCTCTCTTCTCAGGAATGTGCTGCCTTTTTCACCCTCACTATCCCCAAAAGGCTGGCTCAGGTGGTCTGTTGTGCCTAGGAAAGAAAATGACCTGACTACTTCTACCACTATGTATTAGACTCCCTTTTTCCCGCTGTCTTGCAGCTTTGTGTTTATGGCTCTCAGATGCCTCCAGGGAATCCTCTCTAATTTATTATCTTTCAAGTAATTTCATCTTGATGACTTTTTTTTTGCTAGACATTAAAATCACCCCTTGACATAACATTTCAGTATATTTATGATATCCTATAGAAAAGAAAAATACAGGCTCAGTAGCTCACTTTTCCTCTTTAGGTCACAGGGAGGGTAGGATACATATTCATACTTTGTAAGGAAAGGACACACTCTTCTCATATAATAATACAGTGGGAAAGCAATGCATCTCTTCAGGGCACTGAATGGGGTGTCCTAAGTTGGCTTGGAGGTTCATGTCAGCATGCATAAGAAGAATGAATGAACTCAAGATGCAGAAGGGGATATATGTTTACAGATATCACCAATATATTAATTGTTTTGCTGGATGACATATATTTGTTACAAGGGAGGGCTTTGTTGTGGAACTGGTAAGTTAGTGAATAAGATCAATAGATGAAAAAAGGAGCGTCAATAAAACATTTTTTAAGAAATGAATGGAAATTAGCGAAGTGCCCAAGAAGACACAAATTGATCAGTTTTGTTACTTACTGCCTTTTAAATGTCACAAAAATATACTACTTTAAAAAAGCTGTTCATAATAAAAGATCCACTTCTTAAATAAACCTCTTGGGTTTTGGGGTTTTTTTTTTGCATATTGAAGCATTTGTGTTAATGATTAAAATCACAATTAAAAAGAAAACGTAAAAACAAAAATAAAACCAGTCATGTTAGAGGGAGTGTAGCATACCAGATAGAGTGCTGAAGTCAGGAAAACCTGAGTTCAAATCTCTTCTCAGACATAACATCTATGTGACCATGGGCAAGTCATTTAACCCTTCTAATCCTCAGTTGCCTTATCAGTAAAATGGAGGTAATAATACCTCCCAGTATTGTTGCCAGGATCAGATAAGATAACATATAAATTCAGCTATCATTCGCTAACGTACTTGTACTCCATATCTGCTTTCTCGCCAGTGAAAATTCATTAACAGTTAACTTAGTTATACTAATAGGTATGCAGACAATATCCATACAGAACTAGCCAGGCCTGGGTTGGCAGGAAGGATGGGAAGGTCGCTTCTTTTCTCAGAGTACAGAGATATATCGATGTTGCTGATGAGGCATTTTGACAATGTCGCTGCTAGTGCGACCACTGGGTCCAAGGGTTCAGCCCTTTCTCATGTCAAGCACTGCAGCCAAATGAACATTAGCCAGATTCACATGTATGTACACACTGAACAAACCCTAAAAACATTATATAGGCATTAGCTATTGTTATTGTCGTTATTATCAACACTTGGCTAGACATACTCCATGGCCAGTAGAAACCCTGGTGAAAATTCTATCTGATAACTTTCATCAGGACCTTTGAGTGTTTATCACATTCTCTACTAGTAGTAGCAATAGTAGTAGTAGTAGTAGTAGTAGTAGTAGTAGTAGTAGTAGTAGAAGAAGAAGTAGTAGTAGTAATAGGAGGAGGAGGAGGAGCAGGAGGAGGAGGAGGAGAAAAAGGAGGAGGAGAAGAAAGAAAGAAGAAGAATTGGCCAGAGGGGTAGAAGATAGATAACTAGGAATTAGATCTAAGGAGAGGCTAGTCAAGGTAAAATGGGCAGGATCTGAAGCAGGAAGGAAGTCAGGTTTGATGTCTTTGCCTGAACCCTTTATTGTTTTTTTGACCCACTTCTAGGGCCTAGAATTATGTGGAATCACAGAATATTATGAGACTTAAAGAGACTGTAGAGCTTGTTCCCATCAATGGATGAAGACACTGAGATTCAGGGACATTTGTGAAATAGCCAAGGTCACAAAGCTCATTAGTGTCATGTTTCAGGTCTTGTGACTCCAGGTCCAGTCTCCTGACTCATCTTTTCCTGAATAATAAGCATTTAAATAAGCATTTATTAATGACAAAGGGAATAAGAAGAATATCCCTGGCTGGTAACAGAAGTTGCCTTACTTCAGTTTTAATCTAAAAAAAGTTGTTAACAACTTGAATAAATATTTATGTTGCTTCTGCTCTGTTCTAGACATTGCATTAAGTACAGAGGATACAAAGACAAAAAGTGAAAACAGTCCCTACCCTCAAAAGCTTTTATTCTACTGAGGGAAACAGTGCGTTCACATATAAGTAAAATTCAAATATATATGTATTATATTTGTATGTGTATATTAGTATAGACATGTGTGTATGTATATGACACATATACATGTATGCATACACACATAATAGATGGAGAGATACCATGGTATAGTAGAGAGTTCGGAGTTCAGGTTCTGCTTTTGAAACATACTAGCTGGATGAGGCTAGGTAAGTAATTTAACACCATCTTGGAAATCAACAAATTCTTCAAATCAGTACTTAATTATTGTTTTTTTTGTCTTCTAGACTTAAGAAAAGGGTGGAGAAAATGTTAATAATTCAGTTAAAATTTAAAAATGAGTCATTTGTCCATATTTCCCTTTGGTTAAAATTTACCAGCACAGCCCTGACTAGCTGATTGTAAATTGCAAAGTTGCAATGTCCAGGTGCGGATCCTTAAAGGAAGTAAAGGAAGCTTTTCCTCACTGGGAATTAACTATGCCAATGAAATAATCCATATCTCTAAAAACATACAAGATAATTTCAGGGCAGGGTTGTTGACACCAGCACCTGGGGGAGGGGAATCAGAAAAAGCTTCTCTCGGGAGGAGGGAATTCGCTGTAAGCAAGGGTGACAGTTCTGGGTAGGGAGATGTGAAATGGATCCTGATCGTTTTCTAAGACATTTTCCTCCCAGGCTGAATGCTTTCCTTAGGCAAGTGATTCTAAAGTGAAGGGAAATCATTCTTGCGTTGTGCATTTGGAATGAACAAATGCTACTTCTTTGTGTCAGTTGCTATTTGCTTAACGTCGTGATTGTCTTTTAACATCTATGTCCTTTCTCCCCATCTGGATCATAAACCCTTTGGAAAGCAGGGATGGTGTCTTCTGCAGTCTGTCTTTGTCTCTCCAGTGATAGCCCAGTGGCCCATGCCCAGGAGGCCCTCAGTAAATGTTTCTTGATGATGCTTTCAGCAGCTTCTGTTTTCTTGAGAGAATAGCAGCTGCCCACACCCCTCCTCTCCACTTCCACCATTTGCCACTTTGTTTCCATAAGTACCTTCAAGGAAATTGATTTTTTTTCTCATTCCTGGGTTTCTGTGCCTCTGATTCTGATTTTGAATTATAGTTATTTTTGTATATGTCTGATCTCCTCTAATAGATTGAGAGTTCCTTGAGGGCAGGGACCTTGTCTCACTTATCCTTGTATTTCCTTCAGGCTTGAGCAGTGCTTTCTCTATAGTACTGGGCCTAATAGATGTTTGGTAAATCAATGTTCTCTATAGCCTAGTTCTGAGGGATGGTGGGGGAAGAGGGAAATTAAGGACAAAGGTCATGGATAGATATGATTTGAAGTAGGCAGTTTGGGAGAGGGAGTGATGTTTCCCCATTTGCTTCCTCAAAGTGGGACCCAGGCCCTGTTCCTTCATTCCAAGCCTTGATTCCCTTCCACCCCCTTTTTCACACTTATTAGACTTTTATCATCTAAAATTCTCCTTGGGGTTTTGACTGTCTCTCTGCTGTCCTAAATTCAAAAGGATCCAGAGATGCCTTGATTTCAGATGCTTTAGGCATAGACTAAGACTGAGACTGAAACTGAGACTCAGATGGGAAGGAGAAAAATTCCTGCGCCCCCTGCAGTTTTTTTAAGGATAGACACAAGGTACCATACTTAAATGCTTTTTCATTCATTCATTCAATCATTCATTCATGTGGCACTTTAAGGTTTACAATTCCCCTTATTTACATGATCTCATTTAATAATAGCTAGCATTTATACAATATTTTAATGATTGTAAAGTGCTTTACAAATATCCTTAGATCTTCACAGCAGCCCTGAATAGGATACCTTGTATCTATACTATAAAACCCCAGAGGCTACAAGTTTTTCTCTTTCCCATCTCAGCCTCAGTCTTTAGCCTAAGGCTAAAGGATCTGAACCCAAGTCATTTCTGAATGACTTTTGAATTAGGACAAGTATTATTATTATCACCATTTTTCAAATAAAGAAGATTAGTTAGAGAGTAGTTAGGTGACTTAGCCAGGGTCTCACAGTGAGGGAGTGTCTGAGACTGAATTTGAACTGAATCTTCCTGACTCCAAGATCTCTCCACTTTGCCACCTAGCTTCCTAGGATCATTTGACTCCCACATCCCTATGAAGTAAATACTACAGGTCTTATCAACCCTATCTCAAAGATGAGCCAACAAGCTCATAGAAGTTCATGGTCATACAGCTGGTCTTAGAGGCAGGATCTGAGCTCTGACTGAAGCCCAGCCATCCACTTGAAGTTTTCCACAACATCATGCTGCCTCTTGGAACCTCTTGTCAGAAGATCTGTTGTCATCCCCATTTCACATGTGGACCAAACATTTCTTTCCAACAGCTCTTGATTTGATCAGGAAAATAGTTTCCAAGTTTTTAGGATAGCTTTTGTGACATCAGTGACCCTGCTATCTGTCATTTCATGGCATGCCGAATGGTTTTTTTAATCATTCCTGTTTTGGCATGGCAGATGGGCCAGGGGGGGAAAAGGGAAACATGACGAAGTGGGCCAATTTTGTCTTCAATGACATGAATAGTTCTGAGGAGATGGAAGCAATCCTGGGATAGAGTGGACTGGAAGCTGCCTTTTTGGCTGGTCAGTAACCAGTTGCATTTTCTTTCTGATTTCGAAGTAGGACACCCGTGTGCAGAACAGGCCACCTGGAGTGAGCCCAAGTGCTTAAGAAAGAAAGGTAAGAGGAGGTTCACTCACTGAAATGACCCTCAGGGGTCGGGGGAGAACACCAGAATGTGGCAGAGCTCAGGGTGCACCAAATGTGAGACACAGATGAAAATTAAAAATAGATATCCAGCTCCCTTTTTGTGACAATGAAGAATAAGAAACACTGAGAATGATGGGATATGACTGTGCTATAAGAAACAACAGATATTTTGAATAAAGAGAAGCTTGGAAAGACCGAGATGAACTGATACATTGAAATGAGCAGAACCAAAAAGCAATGTACATAATGACAATATCAATGTAAAAGGAAACTAGAACCATAAAATAGCTAAAAATGAATGTTGTGAAATTATGAAGAGCTAGCTTAATCCCAAAAAAGAGATATGAGAGGACATCTCCATGGTCTCACTGCTTTGAAGAGGTGGGAAGCTCATGGGTGTGGATTTTTGCTTATATTTTTAGATTTTTTTCAATGTTATTGATCAACCTCCACCCTTTTCTTCCTTCTTTTTGGTTGTCCTTTTGAAAAAGTCTTTATTTTATGAGATAGTTCATAGGGGAGGGAGGGGGAAAAGAACACAGAAGAAAATTTAGGGGACATAAAAACAAAAGATATCAATACACTTTTTTAAAATGAAGCACTGCCAAAACTGGCAGAGAAAGGTGTAGATCTGGACTAGAAGCCTCATCAGAGCAGGAAGGATAGTAACCACAATAAAAGCAATTCAAATTGATTACAACATTGTGATGTCATCTGCTCATGAGTCCTATTAGAGATATGCAATGAGTGTTGCTTTGGCACTTCAGAGAATCTGTGACCTCAGTGAGGCAGAGATTCGGGATCACGGCTGGAGAACTGGAAGGGACCTCAAAGAACATTTAATTCAAACATCCTTATTTGAGTGATAGGGAAACTGAAGCCCAGAGAAATAAAGTGACTTGTCCCGGTGAGAGAATCAGGATATGAACCCAGATCCTCAGATTCCAAATCTACCATTCTTGACACATGACTTTCCCTTCAAGTGATACAAGCAAAAGAAATAATAATAATGGCAATTATTATTCATCAATATATTATTTATTAATATCATTATTATTAATGAGTGGTGATAATATTTATTCTAATCACTACCCATTAGCTAGCATTACTTGTAATAAACTAGTTTTTATATAGCACTTTTTTTGCAAAGCACTTTACAAATATTATCTCACAACAACCTGAGAGGTAGGTACTATTATTTTTCCCATTTTTACAAATAAGGAAATTGAGGCAGACAGAGTTTGTTAAGTGACTTCCCAGGGTCATATAGGTAAGGAATGTCTGAGGCAGAATTTGGACTCAGGTCTTCCTGACTCCAAGCATGGCACTCTTCTGCTCCACCAAGCAGTCCTTTCATGCCTTCCCATCCCATCTAATTTTTGTCCATATTCTCCAGTAGATCCTACATAAAGAATCTGCCCAGAGATCTGGAGGCAGGTTCTTAACCTTTACTTTTCAGGGTCTGGTGAAGTCCAATGGACATTCGTTAAAGTGCACAGATTACAAAATTACAATTATGTTGAAATAAGGTTCTAAAAATATATTTTTTAACAAGTTCATGGATGTATAGAAAAAAATTTATGCTTAATCTTTTAAAAATCATTCTGTTAAAAGAACAAGTGTGATATTCAGCCTTTTTCATTAGTTATCCTTTGCTCTTATTATATATATATATGTATATATATTTGTATATACATATATCTGCGTATATATACGTATATATGATGGACTCACCTCCTTTTCTGATCACGCATTTCTGGGATAATAGTCTTACATCATTTTTTACATATGCGTCAACTTTGTTAATAAACTGCACCTAACTACATCCAACCTATGCCTTTATAAGCATTATTATCCCCAGATGAAAGGAATGATCAAGTTAAGTGAAGCGTTTTGGAACTATGCCATAGCAGGATCTGTTGAAGGAACCAGGAATGTTCTTTCTAAACTAGAGAAAACAAGATGGGGTTTGGGA
>JAJHZJ010000221.1:3497998-3762998 GCA_023548195.1 Bettongia penicillata ogilbyi
CTCTTCCCCCTCCTCTCTACCGGCTGCTGCTGGGTGCGGGCTCCAGTCCCGCCGGCTCACTTACGGACGGACCAGCTGCTGCCCTCCTCACAGTGGCCTCCTCCTGACCCCTGCTTGTTGCTCCCCAACTGTGATCCGGGACCCCTCTCCCCCCAGGAGCTGTCTCACCCAGACCCAGGAGCGACTTTTTCCTTTCTTCGCCCCGGACTTCCTGAAACTTTGCGGGCGATTCAGGGCAGATGGATTTAGCCAGCGGATCCCGCCGAGGTGGTTCCCACCTCCTCCTCCCGCTCCTCCTGGTTTTTGGCTTTGGACCCGATGCGACTTCCCCTAGGGCTGCACTCCGAAAGGAAGGTAAAGAGCCCTCGCCCCTCAGCCCTCTGCCCCCTGCCCGCAGCTGCCCTTTCCCAGGTGGTGGGAAAGAGGTGAATGCGCGAATTCCAACAGTGCCCGGTGAGGGGAAGGGGTTCTGGTGTCGGGAGAAGACCGGCCCTGCCCCGGCTCCCACTCTTCCCGGCCCAAACGGTGCCAAAGATATGTATTTGTATAAAAGAATAACACATTTTCCAGCTACAACTGAGAGGTGGGCGGGGAGGGGGGCGAGGGTAGTTCTGTTTGGACTACAAAGAGCTAGCTAAGCGCTGGGGCAGTCTCCATGTGATGTCAATTACTGGGCGCAGGCGGATAAGGGAACGTGCGAAGGAGTGAGAGGGCAGCAGCTCCATCTCTGCTTCAAACATCTTGTTCGGTCCACATTGTCCAGAGCCCGGCCATTTCCTGGGAAGTATCCATGGGGCTCTTGGAGGAGACTTTCCCATCCTCTTTCCTTCTGGGACAGGAATTGTTTAGAGATGCAACCTTTGCTTGGCGGGGGTGATGTGACTGACGCTGCCAAGGCTGTGCTTGGAGAAGGAGCCTGCATGGGTTCATTCTGCGGGGTTTGAGCTGAGGTTTTACTCTCTTTAAAGAAATATGTATTAAATGAACCGTTTCAATAATAACGGAAACCTTAGTGACCTGCAGTTTCAGGAGTGCTTGTGAAAAAGAAAAATCATACATTTGGTTTTGTTTACTTTTATTTTGTCTGTAAGCTTCGATTATTGGCGTGGGGGGAGGGGAAGATAGTGAGAATGGGAAACTTCCAAACAGTGCTTCCTTATTAAGGATTTCTGTTCTTTTTTGCTGGGACTATATTTAGAACACTCAAAAATCTGTTTTTTCTTAGTTTACTTTGTAAACGAGGTTGTCTTATGGGATTAATTATCTCTTTTTAACAATGAAAAACAATATGACTATTTCAGAGCAGTCTCCAAAACCTCAGAAAGTGTAGCTTGTCTTCTGCAAGAGTCAGATTGAGGAAAATGTATCAGAGGGCAAAGAAAATAATCTTAGTAGGTCTCATATGGCTTCTTAAGTATTTTAGATGTTCCTGATTCCTCCATTTGGAATTCTATTGCCTCTTAGCCCAGAAAAAGGGACTCTATTATCACCTGTAGATCTCTGCCTTGAAATATAGGGTCGTTATCCTAATATGTGCCACATATTTACTTCCAGAGTATTCTCTTCATTTTTCCAGATAAGAGCAGCAGCTCCTGGAAATGTATTGAATTGTTTGTCCTCTTAATACATACTCACACAAATCCATTTTAAATAAAAAACTTAAAACTTCCCTTCCCAACTGGCATATAGCATGATTTACATTTTGCAGATTGCATTCAAGTGAACCTTTTTTCCTTTCAAACACTGTAGAGTTCAGTTTGTGCTTCTCCCTGAATGGTGTGTGGCCCATTTTATTAATAGCTTTTACCCCTTTTAAGAAAAATTCTTGAAGTAAGTCTTGCTATAAAGATTGCGAAAGAAAAATGTCCTCATGCAGTTTTACTATGCCTCTTTTCTCATTCTTTGCTATTAGCTCACAGTTTGTAGCTGTATATTTAAGCATGCCCTTCTTGATATTCTGTCTACCCTGTCTGCTGGGCACAGAGATCTATGTTAAATATGAATATATATATGTATGTACATAAATGTATATATATGCATGCATATACACAGATTTTATATATATATATATATATGTATACACACACACACACACATATACATATATAGCATACAGGCTAGGTTCAGTTTTATAGGGAGCTGTTGATCTCTTCCAAGTCTGTATCATAAAATCCTGACATCAGCTGACCCTGAATGAAAATCCCAGCTCTGAGGACCTAGGGCAAGTCATTTAATTTTTCTGAGCCTCAGTTTCCTCATGCACAAAGCACTGCTTTCCACACAGGGTTGTTGTGAGGAGAGCTCTTTTATGAAGCTTCAGGAAATCTATTTCCAGTTTAAGACAACCTAGAGGTAGTTTGGTACAACAGCTAGAGTGCTGGTCTTGAAGTCAAGAAGATCTAGGATGTGGGATCCATCCCTGCCTGTGCCACTTATTAGTTATGTGAAGCCTGATCAAGTCACTTAACATTTTTGTGATTGAAGCAGTTTGCTAGGACTTATCTACTACCACTTAAAACAACTGTGATCTGCTTTGGTAAGAGGAGTCCCCACAGAGGAAACTCAACACAGTGATGAAATTACATGTGTATACAGGTTTAAGCACTCTAGTACACACACACACACACACACACAGAATTGAGTAGGGTCCAGACTTGTGATTTCATCTGAAGGGGAAGCACCCAGCATCTCTGTCTCTTTCTACTTATACAAATTGTCAACTCCTCTGTAAGGTGACGTGAGTGACTTATCCATGGTCTTAGCTGTTATGGTTCAGAGCCCAGACTTGCATGCAGGTCTTCTGGGTCCCCCAGTCCCCCCACCTTGGGGACAAACTTTATCCACTATACCTTGCTGCTCTCAAAGAGTTGTTAAATGTGAGCTTTATAGGAAAAAAATCTTTTAAAGAGCAGATGCAGAATGAGTAGAGGAAAAATCTTATGACTTTTAAAGTTTATTCATTCTTCTTTAAAACATCTGAGTATTCATTGGTGCATCTCCTTTCTCCATTTAGCTTTAATATATGTGAGTTGCTATACTCTCTACCTCCCAAATTCATCACCTTGTGTTCAAACTCTGGTAAGGGGCATTGGTATGTTAATGTGGGTGAATATTCAAGGGGAAGGTAGATTCAAACTCATTTTCCTCTCTGAATAGTTTTTTAAAGTCACTTTGTAACTTACCCAGAGCACTGACTTTCAAGTGACAAGGCTACGCAGACTTAAATGACCTTTACTTCTTACACCTGCATGAGAATTTCTTCTTGTGCTCATTTACATCCCTTGGAGAAACTAATTTTTGATCCGGAAAATCAGTCCAGATTAAAAACTGAACATATTCAGCATGTCTGTGATGTGAACAGCAACCAGCTAATACAAGTGCTTCCCCAGAGGCCAGGAAGCTCTGTTAGTATCCAGGTGAGAGCTTCCCTGTACTTTGTGTTCTCACAATAGAAATTAAATTGTGGATAGGACTTTGAAATAGTTTGGCCATGCTGACTATCCTGAAGGGGTTCTTTGTAAATGGATGAAACTCTTGAATATCCCCGTGCTTGTCATTGCTAATTTTCACCAAATTTTTCCAAAGTCATGCTGAAGACCAACTTCCAGTAGGTCAGAAAGGGTGAAGAAAATGGTCTCCTGCTTTGGGCTGTGCAACATGAGAAACCCTGAAAATCACAGCCTTTCTGATGTGTAACATGGTCCCAATTTGTGGTTAAGATAACAAGTCCTTACAAGGACAGAGTAAGGATGCATCCTTGTGGCATTTGGTAGAGGTAGAAGACCTTTTTGGGTAGTATAGCTAAAGAGTAAAGGAACCTAGGTCAAGCACAGATATAATAGCACCTCATGGGACCCCTTCTTTGAGCAACCTGAGTTAAATGATCAACATTTGATGCTCTGGTCTTCCCTAGGACCTCTGACAGGACAGAAACCTAGACTGAGTAGCTGTGAACCTAGGCTAAATTTTCTGGACAAAGCTATCTTTTATTTTAAAGGCAAAGCCTATTAAACTCCACCTTGAGAATCAGAGGAAGTCTTGTAAGGGATTTGCTCCTGAACTCTTAGAAGCTAAGAAACTGAAGGACCCAGGTGATCTGCCCTAGTTGTTGGAAGCAGAAGAAAGGACTCCTACTATTTCCTTCAGCAATAGTAGTGTGAAGTGTATATTAATTGGATATCCCCACTCCACATCCTCTTTTGGGAGATAACATAGATACTATAGATAATATTTGGATGATATTTTGGGGGAGGCTGGGTTAGAAGGAGTGGGGAAGCGTGACAGACAGGACTAAGGAAGGAATTTTGAGTGGTGGGGGTGGTAGCTAGGTCTACAGAAGGAATTTTCTGTGCTTCTAGCGTCCATTGATAAGACAATGGAGAAAATTCCAGGCAGGTACTGTCATCCAAGATTATGGAACTCACTACGAACCCAAATCAGAGCTTTGAATATAGTGAGGGCTCAGCAAGTATCTATGAGATGAATGAGTGAATGAATGAATGAATGAATGAATGAATAAGAAGAGAATGGATTAGATCTGAGGAGTCCTAGACTCTTACAGTTATTACCTTTGTGACCATGGACAAGTTACATGGTCACGTTACAGCCTTTCTGAACCTCAGTTTTCTCATTTCTAAAATATAAAATTATCGTGACTATACTTGTATTGCTTACCTCCTAGAATTGTTGTGAGGAAAGTAACTTTATACTTTAAAGCACTATATAAAGATGAATAATTCTGCTGCTGCTGAGATACTAGCACCCACACAATCAGTTTGCACGTTGCAGTATGTGCTGTGCTTTGTACATTGCAGTATGTGCTGTGCTAGGGAAGTTAGTAACTCTTAACCTTATTTGAAAAACATTTTTACCAAGGTTTCATGAGGGACCCAGGTGGTGAAGTATAACTTTCTGATTTAAAATTATTTGTCTTCTGAGAGAAGTAGGCATCATTTTGTATCAATTCCCATTTCAGGTGCACAAATGCTGCCAGGCTCATGCTTCCAAAATGTGATTTCATAACATAATATTTCTCAAGTGTTTTTATGTCTTCTTCAAAGCACAGATCATATGGTATTTTTGCAGTTAGGAGGAACCTCAGTAACCATTCAGTCCAACCCGTACCTGAACAAGGTTCCACTCCACAATATACCTGACTAGGACCCAAGCAGGTTTTGCTTAAAATTCTCTCTAATGAAGGGAAACCTTGTGAGGGATGGGGATCAAGGAGGAGAACGAGCCTTTATTAGACTACTATGTACCCGGTATTATGTTAAGCGTTTTACAGATATTTCATTTGATGACTCATTATCTCCTAGGAAAGCTATTCCACTTTTAGAGAGCTCTAATTATTTTTAAGGCTTTCCTTATGTCAAACCAAAAGGTTTTGGTTTTTGTTTTGCAGCTTCGGCTCCACTATTCCTAGTTCTGACCTCTAGGGTCAAGCAGAGAAAATCTAATCTCTTCCACATGAGGATATTCCTGCAAATCCTTCCAGGCAGCTATCATCTTCCCCCTTCTTGTCCAGGCTGAACACCACCAATTTCTTCTACCAATCAACATACAGCCTCCTTTTGAGGCTCTTCACCATCCTATTTGCCCTCCTCTGGACACCTTCCACTTTATCAGTGTCTTTCCCAAAATAGAGTATCCAGAACTGAAATTGGTATTGCACATCCCTCTGATTGGGGTTATTTTACCTGTCTAATCTTCCTGGATGTTTCGCTTCCTTTCATTCAGTCAAAGATTGCATTGATACTCTTGGCTCCCTCCCTAGCTCCTTTCCCTTCTCCTCCTTTGCACACAGAGGATCCCTCACAACACACCCTTTTCCTGTACCACTAACAATACATTTCTCCCACAAAGCTTTCACCCACCCACCTAAAGTCTTCTCTCCTGCCCCATCAGATCACCCATAGGACATTTCTCTAAACATACATACATTCAAAGCTGAATTTCATTTTGAGGTGCCCAGTCTCTAATGCTAGGCATTTTGATTCAGGAAGGATGGAGAGACACAGAAACAAAAGAAGCTCCATTAGCTTGATATGGTCTTTTATTGATTGATTTGTGAATGCATTTGGGCATGGGGTATTCCCTAAACCTTCCCTTTATTCCTTCTTCCTCTTCCTTTTCTTCCTATCTCCCTTCTCCTTTCCATTCTTTCTTATGCTACCTATTGCTGGTTCCAGGGGCCAGAAGTCTACATAGGAAATAGTTCTTATGGCCACTTGCCCCTCTTGTCTCCCTTCTTTATCCCCTATCGCTCAGATGCTTTCTGTCACCTCTTCACCTTCACCCCTGTCTCACAAGATGTCTTACTGCTTAGCGAGATTGACCCCTCTACTTGTTCTAGGGATCCCATTCCATCCCATCTCCTCCAACGGAATGTCCCTTCTCTCATTCTCACTCTTTCACCTATTTTCAGTCTCTCCCTGTCCATGGCTTATTCCTTTTTACCTAAAAACATGTCCTTGTCTCCCCTATCCTGAAAAAACCACTCACTTCTTCCTTCCATCCACACTGTCTTCCTATATCTCCTGCCCTTTGTAACTAACCTCCTCCAAAAGGTCCTCTATAAATAGGTGCCTCCACTTTCTTTCCTCTCACTCTTTTCTTAATGCCCTTAAAATCTGGCTTCCAGTCTCGTCATTCTGCCAGAACTGCTCTCTCCAGAGTTACTGATGATTTCTCTGTTGCCAAATCCAATGGTCTTTTCTCTGTCCTCATTTTCCTTAAGGTCTCTGCAGCTGTTGACAATGTTCATCATGTTGTCCTCTGATACTGTCTTCTGTCTAGGTTTTTAGGACGCTACTCTTCTAGTTTTCTTCCTACTTATGTGATGTATCATTGTCCATCTTTGCTGGATTCTCTCCCAGATAATGCCCTCTAACTGTAGGTATTCCTCAGGGTTCTGTCCTGGGCCTTCTTCTCTTCTCTCTCTACATTACTTCACTTGGTGATCTCATCCACTGCCTTAGATTTAATTATCATCTTTATGCTGATGGTTCTCAAATCTAGCAATATCCCTCTGCTGACTTCCAGTCTTGCATCTCCAATTGCCTTTCAGGTGCCTTGAACAGGATGTCCAGTAGACATCTCCAACTCTTCATGTCTCAAGCTTATTATCTTTCCCCCTAAACGTTCCCCCTTTCCTTTGACATTGTCACCACTGTAGTGCACACCTGCATAATGCCTCGATTGTACCGTAATCGCCTGCTGGTGGGTCTTCCTCCCTCAAGTCTCTCCATACTCCAATCCATCCTCCATTCAGTCACTAAAGCTATTTTCTTAAGCACAGGCCCATCCATGTGACCCCCTTACTCAATAAACTTTAGTGGTTATCTATTGTCTTCACAGCCAAATAAAAAATGTTCTGTTTACAGTTCAAAGCCCTTGATAACCTAGCCCACTCCTACCTTCCAGTCTTCTTATACCCGGCTCCCAGCCTTATACCTTATATCTCTTATACCTTACTCTTTGATTTAGTGACATAGACCTCCTGGCTGTTCGACAAACAAGATACTTCGTCTCCTGGTTCCCAGCATTTTCTCTGGCTGTCCCCCATGTGTGGAGTGCCCTCCATCCTCCACTCTGTGTGCCCATCTTCGTGGTTTTCTTCAAGTTCCAACTGAAATCCCTTCTCTTATTGGGGTCATTTCCCATCCATTCTCAATTCTAGTGCTTTCTCTCTGCGAATTATTTCCTATTTATCCTATATACATCTTGCTGTGTGTAGATTTGTTTGCGTGTTGTCTCATCCATTGGAACATAAGTTCTTTGAGGGCAGGGACTATTTTTTTCTCTCTTTTTGTATCCCTAGTGCTTAACACTGTACCTGGCACGTAATAAATGTTAGCTGATTGATTGCTCTTTCCCCAACACTTTTTAGGAAAGTGAAATCTGGAAAATATCAAGCCATCCTTGGAGAAAATAAATCATCAAAGGACAACATGAAGTGTGGCAAATAGTAGAAGAGGGAAGTGAAGGGAAACAGACAGAGGCTCCTCCCACATCCCTTCCCAGTTCTCTGAAAGTGGTAGAAGGAAGCAGTAGAATGGTTTTTGTTTTTTTTTGAAAGGGAGACAGAAAGAGAAATATAGGCATTCCCCTTGCTTGAAGCTTTCATAATAGTCTAGAGTGACAAAGGTAATCTACCTCTGGCTCTCTTCTCAGGAATGTGCTTCCTTTTTCACCCTCACTGTCCCCAAAAGGCTGGCTCAGGTGGTCTGTTGTGCCTAGGAAAGAAAATGACCTGACTACTTCTACCACTATGTATTAGACTCCCTTTTTCCCACTGTCTTGCAGCTTTGTGTTTATGGCTCTCAGATGCCGCCAGGGAATCCTCTCTAATTTATTATCTTTCAAGTAATTTCATCTTGATGACTTTTTTTTTTGCTAGACATTAAAATCACCCCTTGACATAACATTTCAGTATATTTATGATATCCTATAGAAAAGAAAAATACAGGCTCAGTAGCTCACTTTTCCTCTTTAGGTCACAGGGAGGGTAGGATACATATTCATACTTTGTAAGGAAAGGACACACTCTTCTCCTATAATAATACAGTGGGAAAGCAATGCATCTCTTCAGGGCACTGAATGGGGTGTCCTAAGTTGGCTTGGAGGTTCATGTCAGCATGCATAAGAAGAATGAATGAACTCAAGATGCAGAAGGGGATATATGTTTACAGATATCACCAATATATTAATTGTTTTGCTGGATGACATATATTTGTTACAAGGGAGGGCTTTGTTGTGGAACTGGTAGGTTAGTGAATAAGATCAATAGATGAAAAAAGGAGCGTCAATAAAACATTTTTAAGAAATGAATGGAAATTAGCGAAGTGCCCAAGAAGACACAAATTGATCAGTTTTGTTACTTACTGCCTTTTAAATGTCACAAAAATATACTACTTTAAAAAAGCTGTTCATAATAAAAGATCCACTTCTTAAATAAACCTCTTGGGTTTTTGGGTTTTTTTTTTTTGCATATTGAAGCATTTGTGTTAATGATTAAAATCACAATTAAAAAGAAAACGTAAAAACAAAAATAAAGCCAGTCATGTTAGAGGGAGTGTAGCATACCAGATAGAGTGCTGAAGTCAGGAAAACCTGAGTTCAAATCTCTTCTCAGACATAACATCTGTGTGACCATGGGCAAGTCATTTAACCCTTCTAATCCTCAGTTGCCTTATCAGTAAAATGGAGGTAATAATACCTCCCAGTATTGTTGCCAGGATCAGATAAGATAACATATGTAAATTCAGCTATCATTCGCTAACATACTTATACTCCGTATCTGCCTTCTCGCCAGTGAAAATTCATTAACAGTTAACTTACTTATACTAATAGGTATGCAGACAATATCCATACAGAACTAGCCAGGCCTGGGTTGGCAGGAAGGATGGGAAGGTCGCTTCTTTTCTCAGAGTACAGAGATATATCGATGTTGCTGATGAGGCATTTTGACAATGTCGCTGCTAGTGCGACCACTGGGTCCAAGGGTTCAGCCCTTTCTCATGTCAAGCACTGCAGCCAAATGAACATTAGCCAGATTCACATGTATGTACACACTGAACAAACTTTAAAAACATTATATAGGCATTAGCTATTGTTATTGTCGTTATTATCAACACTTGACTAGACATACTCCATGGCCAGTAGAAACCCTGGTGAAAATTCTATCTGATAACTTTCATCAGGACCTTTGAGTGTTTATCACATTCTCTACTAGTAGTAGCAATAGTAGTAGTAGTAGTAGTAGTAGTAGTAGTAGTAGTAGTAGTAGTAGTAGTAGTAGTAGTAGTAGAAGAAGAAGTAGTAGTAGTAATAGGAGGAGGAGGAGGAGCAGGAGGAGGAGGAGGAGAAAAAGGAGGAGGAGAAGAAAGAAAGAAGAATTGGCCAGAGCAGTAGAAGATAAATAACTAGGAATTAGATCTAAGGAGAGGCTAGTCAAGGTAAAATGGGCAGGATCTGAAGCAGGAAGGAAGTCAGGTTTGATGTCTTTGCCTGAACCCTTTATTGTTTTTTTGACCCACTTCTAGGGCCTAGAATTATGTGGAATCACAGAATATTATGAGACTTAAAGAGACTGTAGAGCTTGTTCCCATCAATGGATGAAGACACTGAGATTCAGGGACATTTGTGAAATAGCCAAGGTCACAAAGCTCATTAGTGTCATGTTTCAGGTCTTGTGACTCCAGGTCCAGTCTCCTGACTCATCTTTTCCTGAATAATAAGCATATAAATAAGCATTATTAATGACAAAGGGAATAAGAAGAATATCCCTGGCTGGTAACAGAGGTTGCCTTACTTCAGTTTTAATCTAAAAAAAGTTGTTAACAACTTGAATAAATATTTATGTTGCTTCTGCTCTGTTCTAGACATTGCATTAAGTACAGAGGATACAAAGACAAAAAGTGAAAACGGTCCCTACCCTCAAAAGCTTTTATTCTACTGAGGGAAACAGTGCGTTCACATATAAGTAAAATTCAAATATATATGTATTATATTTGTATGTGTATATTAGTATAGACATGTGTGTATGTATATGACACATATACATGTATGCATACACACATAATAGATGGAGAGATACCATGGTATAGTAGAGAGTTCGGGGTTCAGGTTCTGCTTTTGAAACATACTAGCTGGATGAGGCTAGGTAAGTAATTTAACACCATCTTGGAAATCAACAAATTCTTCAAATCAGTACTTAATTATTGTTTTTTTGTCTTCTAGACTTAAGAAAAGGGTGGAGAAAATGTTAATAATTCAGTTAAAATTTAAAAATGAGTCATTTGTCCATATTTCCCTTTGGTTAAAATTTACCAGCACAGCCCTGACTAGCTGATTGTAAATTGCAACGTTGCAATGTCCAGGTGCGGATCCTTAAAGGAAGTAAAGGAAGCTTTTCCTCACTGGGAATTAACCATGCCAATGAAATAATCCATATCTCTAAAAACATACAAGATAATTTCAGGGCAGGGTTGTTGACACCAGCATCTGGGGGAGGGGAATCAGAAAAAGCTTCTCTCGGGAGGAGGGAATTCGCTGTAAGCAAGGGTGACAGTTCTGGTAGGGAGATGTGAAATGGATCCTGATCGTTTTCTAAGACATTTTCCTCCCAGGCTGAATGCTTTCCTTAGGCAAGTGATTCTAAAGTGAAGGGAAATCATTCTTGCGTTGTGCATTTAGAATGAACAAATGCTACTTCTTTGTGTCAGTTGCTATTTGCTTAACGTCGTGATTGTCTTTTAACATCTATGTCCTTTCTCCCCATCTGGATCATAAACCCTTTGGAAAGCAGGGACGGTGTTTTCTGCAGTCTGTCTTTGTCTCTCCAGTGATAGCCCAGTGGCCCATGCCCAGGAGGCCCTCAGTAAATGTTTCTTGATGATGCTTTCAGCAGCTTCTGTTTTCTTGAGAGAATAGCAGCTGCCCACACCCCTCCTCTCCACTTCCACCATTTGCCACTTTGTTTCCATAAGTACCTTCAAGGAAATTGATTTTTTTCTCATTCCTGGGTTTCTGTGCCTCTGATTCTGATTTTGAATTATAGTTATTTTTGTATATGTCTGATCTCCTCTAATAGATTGAGAGTTCCTTGAGGGCAGGGACCTTGTCTCACTTATCTTTGTATTTCCTTCAGGCTTGAGCAGTGCTTTCTCTATAGTACTGGGCCTAATAGATGTTTGGTAAATCAATGTTCTCTATAGCCTAGTTCTGAGGGATGGTGGGGGAAGAGGGAAATTAAGGACAAAGGTCATGGATAGATATGATTTGAAGTGGGCAGTTTGGGAGAGGGAGTGATGTTTCCCAATTTGCTTCCTCAAAGTGGGACCCAGGCCTTGTTCCTTCATTCCAAGCCTTGATTCCCTTCCACCCCCTTTTTCACACTTATTAGACTTTTATCATCTAAAATTCTCCTTGGGGTTTTGACTGTCTCTCTGCTGTCCTAATTCAAAAGGATCCAGAGATGCCTTGATTTCAGATGCTTTAGGCATAGACTAAGACTGAGACTGAAACTGAGACTCAGATGGAAAGGAGAAAAATTCCTGCGCCCCCTGCAGTTTTTTTAAGGATAGACACAAGGTACCATACTTAAATGCTTTTTCATTCATTCATTCAATCATTCATTCATGTGGCACTTTAAGGTTTACAATTCCCCTTATTTACATGATCTCATTTAATAATAGCTAGCATTTATACAGTATTTTAATGATTGTAAAGTGCTCTAGAAATATCCTTAGATCTTCACAGCAGCCCTGAATAGGATACCTTGTATCTATACTATAAAACCCCAGAGGCTACAAGTTTTTCTCTTTCCCATCTCAGCCTCAGTCTTTAGCCTAAGGCTAAAGAATCTGAACCCAAGTCATTTCTGAATGACTTTTGAATTAGGACAAGTATTATTATTATCACCATTTTTCAAATAAAGAAGATTAGTTAGAGAGTAGTTAGGTGACTTAGCCAGGGTCTCACAGTGAGGGAGTGTCTGAGACTGAATTTGAACTGAATCTTCCTGACTCCAAGATCTCTCCACTTTGCCACCTAGCTTCCTAGGATCATTTGACTCCCACATCCCTATGAAGTAAATACTACAGGTCTTATCAACCCTATCTCAAAGATGAGCCAACAAGCTCATAGAAGTTCATGGTCATACAGCTGGTCTTAGAGGCAGGATCTGAGCTCTGACTGAAGCCCAGCCATCCACTTGATGTTTTCCACAACATCATGCTGCCTCTTGGAACCTCTTGTCAGAAGATCTGTTGTCATCCCCATTTCACATGTGGACCAAACATTTCTTTCCAACAGCTCTTGATTTGATCAGGAAAATAGTTTCCAAGTTTTTAGGATAGCTTTTGTGACATCAGTGACCCTGCTATCTGTCATTTCATGGCATGCCGAATGGTTTTTTAATCATTCCTGTTTTGGCAGATGGCAGGGGGAAATGGGAAACATGAGGAAGTGGGCCAATTTTGTCTTCAATGACATGAATAGTTCTGAGGAGATGGAAGCAATCCTGGGATAGAGTGGACTGGAAGCTGCCTTTTTGGCTGGTCAGTAACCAGTTGCATTTTCTTTCTGATTTCGAAGTAGGACACCCGTGTGCAGAACAGGCCACCTGGAGTGAGCCCAAGTGCTTAAGAAAGAAAGGTAAGAGGAGGCTCACTCACTGAAATGACCCTCAGGGGTCGGGGAGAACACCAGAATGTGGCAGAGCTCAGGGTGCACCAAATGTGAGACACAGATGAAAATTAAAAATAGATATCCAGCTCCCTTTTTGTGACAATGAAGAATAAGAAACACTGAGAATGATGGGATATGACTGTGCTGTAAGAAGCAACAGATATTTTGAATAAAGAGAAGCTTGGAAAGACCAAGATGAACTGATACATTGAAATGAGCAGAACCAAAAAGCAATGTACATAATGACAATATCAATGTAAAAGGAAACTAGAACCATAAAATAGCTAAAAATGAATGTTGTGAAATTATGAAGAGCTAGCTTAATCCCAAAAAAGAGATATGAGAGGACATCTCCATGGTCTCACTGCTTTGAAGAGGTGGGAAGCTCGTGGGTGTGGATCTTTGCTTATATTTTTAGATTTTTTTCAATGTTATTGATCAACTTCCACCCATTTCTTCCTTCTTTTTGGTTGTCCTTTTGAAAAAGTCTTTATTTTATAGTTCATAGGGGAGGGAGGGGGAAAAGAACACAGAAGAAAATTTAGGGGACATAAAAACAAAAGATATCAATACACTTTTTTTAAATGAAGCACTGCCAAAACTGGCAGAGGAAGGTGTAGATCTGGACTAGAAGCCTCATCGGAGCAGGAAGGATAGTAACCACAATAAAAGCAATTCAAATTGATACAACATTGTGATGTCATCTGCTCATGAGTCCTATTAGAGATATGCAATGAGTGTTGCTTTGGTACTTCAGAGAATCTGTGACCTCAGTGAGGCAGAGATTCGGGATCACGGCTGGAGAACTGGAAGGGACCTCAAAGAACATTTAATTCAAACATCCTTATTTGAGAGATAGGGAAACTGAAGCCCAGAGAAATAAAGTGACGTCCAGATGAGAGAATCAGGATATGAACCCAGATCCTCAGATTCCAAATCTACCATTCTTGACACATGACTTTCCCTTGAAGTGATACAAGCAAAAGAAATAATAATAATGACAATTATTATTCATCAATATATTATTTATTAATATCATTATTATTAATGAGTGGTGATAATATTTATTCTAATCACTACCCATTAGCTAGCATTACTTGTAATAAACTAGTTTTTATATAGCACTTTTTTTGCAAAGCACTTTACAAATATTATCTCACAACAACCTGAGAGGTAGGTACTATTATTTTTCCCATTTTTACAAATAAGGAAATTGAGGCAGACAGAGGTTAAGTGACTTCCCAGGGTCACATAGGTAAGGAATGTCTGAGGCAGAATTTGGACTCAGGTCTTCCTGACTCCAAGCACGGCACTCTTCTGCTCCACCAAGCAGTCCTTTCATGCCTTCCTATCCCATCTAATTTTTGTCCATATTCTCCAGTAGATCCTACATAAAGAATCTGCCCAGAGATCTGGAGGCAGGTTCTTAACCTTTACTTTTCAGGGTCTGGTGAAGTCCAATGGACATTCGTTAAAGTGCACAGATTACAAAATTACAATTATGTTGAAATAAGGTTCTAAAAATATATTTTTTAACAAGTTCATGGATGTATGCTTAATCTTTTAAAAATCATTCTGTTAAAAGAACAAGTGTGATATTCAGCCTTTTTCATTAGTTATCCTTTGCTCTTATTATATATATATATATGTATATATATTTGTATATACATATATCTGTGTATATATACGTATATATGATGGACTCACCTCCTTTTCTGATCACGCATTTCTGGGATAATAGTCTTACATCATTTTTTACATATGAGTCAACATTGTTAATAAACTGCACCTAACTACATCCAACCTGCCTTTATAAGCATTATTATCCCCAGATGAAAGGAATGATCAAGTTAAGTGAAGCGTTTTGGAACTATGCCATAGCAGGATCTGTTGAAGGAACCAGGAATGTTCTTTCTAAACTAGAGAAAACAAGATGGGGTTTGGGAGAGGGATGAGAAAGGCAGGGCACAATTGCTGTCTTCAAATACTTAAAGGATTATCGTATGGAAGAGAGATGGGACTTTTTCTATTTGAGCCCAAATGGTAGAAATAGGAACAGTGGAAAGAGGTTTCAGTCAGATTTGGGCACAGTGTGAGAGAAAACTTCCTAACAGTGTGTCAAAGGAGGTAGTGAATTTCACCTTATGGAAAATTTTCCAATGGAACCTGGATGATCATTTGTCAGAAATGTCATAGAGTGGGTTTCTGATTCAGATTGGAGAATAAGAATTGAAGGATAAGACCTTCCAATTATGAAATTCCTATGAAAGAATAAATGACTGCTGAAAGTCACAGTGTTGTGGTGGTTTCATGGTGTGTTGTAGGATTGTCTCAAAGAATTCAGACTCAAGCCATCTCCAATCCAAGTTAAGGCATTTATTGGGAGTGATGCCTCCCAGAAGTGGGCTGTGTTCCAAGAGGAACCACCAGCTTCAGTAAGACAAGACAGATAATTTAATAGTATAATGATGCTGATTATGAGATTATGAATTATTAGAAATTATGAATATTAAAAAGGCAGGAAGGCTTTATTAAGGGAATAGGTAATGGAGGAGGAGTTCCAGACTCAGTGGAACTTTACATGTGTTTACCCACAATGCATACAGAAAAACCCATTTGGGGAGCATATATGTATGATAATAATATTATAATAAGCCTCTCTATATCATAAATTCACGCAAAGGACAGCTTTTGATACTGCTGCACAGATGCCTACTTAGGAGAAGCCCCTTGCATTGTTTGGGGGGGTCCACATCCTTCTCAGCATCCTGGTAATGCTGCTTTCTGACTGGCTGGCTATTGTGGTCCTGTCTGAGGTTAGATGGATGTGGTTGTGGTTGAGTGTATGGATACACATGCTATTTATGTGGGAAATATGAGCAATGGGTCTGGGGACAGTGACTAGCTAGAGGCAGTGGCTGGGATCCCATCCCATGGACACGCCTGCTGTTCTAGAGAGGCAGTGAGACATATACGAGAAAGTTAGGATATTGAGTGGGGGAGCAGGAGAAGGGCAGTGACTAGGTAGGGGCAGTAGGCCTTCCCAATGAGACCCCAATGAGGGGTATGATTAAGTCTGGGGGCCAGAGGTGTGGTTAAACCAGAGTGGGTGGTTAAATCATGACATGCCTGCTGTTCAGTGAGGCCCGTAAGGAAGTTAGAATATTTTGGCAGGTGACCGCTCTATTAGAATTCCATCAACACAACACTTGAACTCAGATCTTCTATGTCTGACTTGTAGTCTTTTCTTTCCAGTGCACCACACTGCCTTAGTTTTTCATCTGTCATATGAAGCCCTCTCCAAGTTCACCTCCAGAACCTGTTTTGAAGAAAACTGTGAACTGAATTTTTCCCTACAACAACATCTTGCCTCCATCTTGCCATAGGGATCTGGTGTGTTCAGGTCTTTCTGTTTTCCCTCTTAAAAATCTTTTCTTGGATCTGTCATGTACAATAAGGAATGAATTTTTTGGTGCATGAATAGAGTATTGGACCTGGAGTCTGGAAGACTCACTTTCATGAGTTCATATCTGGCCTCAGATACTGGCTGTGTGACCCTGAGAAAGTCACTTAACCCTGTTGGCCTCAGTTCCTTATCTACAAAATGAGCTGGAGAAGAAAATGGCAAACCACTCCAGTATCTTTGCCCAGAAACCCCCAAATGGGGTAGTGAAGAGTCAGACGTGACTGAAAAATGACTGAACAACTCTTGCCTTGGTTGTTTCCCTTCCTACTCCCAACCCCACTAACCACACCTCCCCCATCCACACACACACTCAAGGCAGCTGGACAGATTGGGGGATGGGGCCGGACTAGTGAGCCAGCATATAAGCAGATAATTCAGGCCAGCCAGTAAGTTAGATTCATATACACACACATTCAATCCAATAATATTTCTTAAAAGTCTGCTCTGCTCAAAACTCTCCAATACCTTCCTACTCTGCTACCTCCTTCTGATGTAAAAGTGAAGCTGTGTTCTCAAAGCCTCACAGTAGCTGAATCCAAGGTACTTGAAGCCCTTATCAAGCTGGAATAAATTTAGGCAAAGGTTTCAGTGTCTGCTAGCTAAACTTAGAGAGAGAGTAGTCTCTAGAGGGATGGCAGCCAGCTCATGATTTTTGGTTGTTTTGACCACAACCCTTTACTGGGATAGAAGGCTGCATTGGTAGGGGAAACATCTACCCTGAGAAAACTGTACATTCTTATAATTGAAGTATGTCCAGTCAACATACACAGTCAGCATTCCCACCCCCACCTGACGCGCGCGCGCACACACACACACACACACACACATATACACATACACCATCTACTCCTGAGGTTGCATGTTGCCCTCTCTTGGACCTCTTTCATTCCTTTATCCTCCAAGGTTGTTTTGTAGGCTCATTTGAACTCAGTTTTATCCGGGCAAAAATGTATCTTGTGAATATAATGGAGATAATACAGTTTGGCAAGATATAGTGAATATGTAGATTTCAGAGCAACATGGGAAAATTGTTATGAACTGACATATAGTGAAATATACAGAACCAGAGAAATGATATATGCTATTAACAGAACAACGTAAATGGGTTGTGCACTAAAAAGAACATGAACTCTGAATAAATGCAAATTCAGTAATAGTCTGGGAGGCCATGTAATGAAAAATTCCTTTCTTTTTAAAGCAGAGAGCTGGGGCACTGCCAGGACAGAATGCTGTTAGACAAAGTCACCGTATCAGGGTTAGTTTTAGGTTTTTATTTTGTGACGGAATGTTTCAGTTTTAAGGTGAAGAGGCAGAAAAATAGATATTTACAAAAATGGATGTGATATAAAACTAAACCTTTGTTTTAATATAATAAAGAGGAGCCCCTCAGTGTTTTCTGTTGATTACTTTTTCATTTCAAGATGACCTCCCACACAGGTGCTTAGACCTGATGGAAGTCTGGGAGCAAGATTTACTTGGAGTATACACTGCACCTGAGACAACCGGTACTAACTCTTTGTACATTCTTTCCACCTTATTTCTTATGGGAAAGAAAAAAGGCAGGGGCATATAGGATTTTGAGGTTTTCTTAAAGCTTACTCTTTTCTCTTTGTTTTCTTTTTTTTTTTTTACAAAATAGATATGACATTCATATTTCTTCTCCCCTTAAAATAAAAAAAAAGATGCCCAGTAGTGTCAAAATGTGTCCCTTCTTCATTTCACAACGTAAGAAGGACATAGAGAAGTTGACGAAAGATACAGTACGTTTAAAGTGTTGGAAAGCAGGTCCTTAGAGGAAAAGCTAAAGGCATGCGGATGATTTAGTGTGGAGAAGGCTGAGGGGATTTAGACATAAGGAAGAATTTCCTGTCAATGAGCACGGTGGGTTATGTTACCAATGGAGGTTACAGGGTCAACCATCTCTTCGATTTTTTAAAGAGAAAGATCTGTTTTTTCCCTTACATGATGATGATATTTTTTCTAACTATGTGTAGAGAGACTCAGGAAATATTATGCACCATAGCCCCCAAGGTGGGGTTGATATGAGCACTTTTGTTCAGTGAGGTATGAGGTTGGAGGGATAGTCCCAAAGGGTGTCATGGACAAAGCCCAGGAATAGAAAATGCTCTGTAAATATTAAGGCAATAAGAAAATGTTACCTGATGTTATTTTAAAGTCAGTTCTACCCCTACCCTCCATGAAGTTCAGGAGCCTGAGTCAGAGAGGTCATCCTAACCAGAACCAGGAGGAGACACTTGTTGGATCCAAGACAGAGGGCCCTCCTGTGTATCACTCATTGTCTACATTAGGTTTTGAACTTGCGCAGTTACAAATGCGATTTGAGTTACCACAGAACAAATATTAATATCACACAAGGGATGAATACTCTGAAATTAAAGATATGTACAGGAGATGATGAAGGCTGGAAAATCTCTTTAGAGAGAGGAAGGTTACCAAAAGAATGAAAAGAACCACAGATAATATCAATACTCACCCCCAAAGAGAAGACTGATAGAATATCAATAATTACTGATGTCTCTGCCTATTTTGTCATCTTTATAACATTTTATTAGGATGATTTACAGGTGTATTGATGGTATATCATTGATAAAAATATGAGCAACAATTCTCTACAGTAAATGAGGTCTTTAAAGTCACTTTTGTCTATAAAAATTCAGATAATGTGACTACTATGTTTGTTGATTGCATTTAAAAATACTTTTGATTTGATAGAGCATAAGTCAGAGACTTCAGTAGGGAGTTTCCCATGCATACATGATGATTGTATAAGATTCATGAACAAATTCAACCAAAGAGATATTTATATTTACTGATCATCTGTAATTAGAATGAAGTGGGGCACAAAACAGGGAGATAGATGCTTGCCAACTGTATTTCCCCCTCTCAGTAGACTACTTTACACAAAGTCCAAATGGGATAGGAAATTGCTACACATGATAAGTTCCTACAAACTTTATTGTTTGCACATGATTTGTGTTAATTACATTAAACCGTTTCACAATGATATCCATGATTGCTCAAATTAGATTGATCTAACAATATACACAGAAAAAACAAAATGGAAGAAAATTCCTGTTGTCCAGATTATGACACATGTTTGGAGGTCAGTCCATGGAGTTAGTATATCAGCATATATTTCTGGAATAAAAGCTACAAATGGATTGTAAGATGAGTCCACAATTGAATAGGAAGGAGAGAGACAGATGGATTGTATTTGAGAAACTGTTTAGTACTTTTAATAATCTCAAACTGTTTCCCAGTACAAAGATATTCCCTCAACTCTACTCAGATTTAGAATACCACACTACTTGAGGAATGGAAATTGTTGCCAGTGGAGAAATGAGTGGTGCAAGTTAGCTGAAGTCTACTTCCAGTGATGATCTTCACTCAGAAGTTATGAAAAAGGCATTATTGAGAAAATGTAAGATTAAAAAAATAAGGAGGTTGACCAATCATGTAAGGTTAGTGAAGATTAACAGATGGAGTGCCTTCGAAATGTAAAAGGACCTCAAGGAAGACCTCCAGAATCTTACCTGGAGAATTTGTGCAACAGCATAGATAAGAATTGTACAGGATGAAAAGTCATAGAGGGGTTTTAATTTGTACTAATAGAAGGAATGTCTGCGTCGATGGGATCACGGATTCATTTGAAAAGTCCCTTCTTTGTGCTTCGGTATGTTGCATGCTAAGTAGTTGCCTACTCCAAGCCTTGTTGCTTCATTCTAGCCCTCTGAATTGATGGAAATTTTCTTAAAATTGGGAAGAAAATACTAATACCTGAGCAACGTCCATTGGATGGATATATTGATATGACTAAGAACAATAGTTTGTGTAGCAGCAGTGTATCAAAAAGATAAAGGAACTCTATCACTGTCTACTGCTCCACTCCTTCTCCATGATACATCAGTTTCCCTATCACTGTCTACTGCTCTACTCTTTCTCAATGATACATCAGTTTCCCTATCACTATCTACTGCTCCACTCTTTCTCAATGATACATCAGTTTCCCTGTCACTGTCTACTGCTCCACTCTTTCTCAATGATACATCAGTTTCCCTATCACTATCTACTGCTCCACTCTTTCTCAATGATACATCAGTTTCCCTATCACTGTCTACTGCTCTACTCTTTCTCAATGATACATCAGTTTCCCTATCACTATCTACTGCTCCACTCTTTCTCAATGATACATCAGTTTCCCTGTCACTGTCTACTGCTCCACTCTTTCTCAATGATACATCAGTTTCCCTATCACTGTCTACTGCTCCACTCTTTCTCAATGATACATCAGTTTCCCTGTCACTGTCTACTGCTCCACTCTTTCTCAATGATACATCAGTTTCCCTATCACTATCTACTGCTCCACTCTTTCTCAATGATACATCAGTTTCCCTATCACTGTCTACTGCTCCACTCTTTCTCAATGATACATCGGTTTCCCTATCACTGTCTACTGCTCCACTCTTTCTCAATGATACATCAGTTTCCCTATCACTGTCTACTGCTCCACTCTTTCTCAATGATACATCAGTTTCCCTATCACTGTCTACTGCTCCACTCTTTCTCAATGATACATCAGTTTCGCTATCACTGTCTACTGCTCCACTCTTTCTCAATGATACGTCAGTTTCCCTATCACTGTCTACTGCTCCACTCTTTCTCAATGATACATCAGTTTCCCTATCACTGTCTACTGCTCCACTCTTTCTCAATGATACATCAGTTTCCCTATCACTGTCTACTGCTCCACTCTTTCTCAATGATACATCAGTTTCCCTGTCACTGTCTACTGCTCCACTCTTTCTCAATGATACGTCAGTTTCCCTATCACTGTCTACTGCTCCACTCTTTCTCAATGATACGTCAGTTTCCCTGTCACTGTCTACTGCTCCACTCTTTCTCAATGATACGTCAGTTTCCCTGTCACTGTCTACTGCTCCACTCTTTCTCAATGATACATCAGTTTCCCTATCACTGTCTACTGCTCCACTCTTTCTCAATGATACGTCAGTTTCCCTGTCACTGTCTACTGCTCCACTCTTTCTCAATGATACGTCAGTTTCCCTATCACTGTCTACTGCTCCACTCTTTCTCAATGATACATCAGTTTCCCTATCCATATAATGGGAATACTAATATCTGTGACTCTTTGGAAAATGGCTATGAAAATGCTCTATAATGCATGAGATAGTATGAAAGCATAAGAATAATAATGATACCATTTAAAAAATTTAACCAGATCAGTTGATTTTGCATTTTCTAACTTGGCAGTCCTGTCTCAAAACCAAGTCCTGTATTATATTTATCTGACTGTGCAATACTGATCAGTTTAAACTTAGCACTTCTGTTGCTGACAGGGCAGCCAAAACACTGGATCGGATTTAATGAAATGCTATTGCCATTTATTCTTCTTGGTGCAATAAGTTTATATTAGCCATTTAATGGTTTACGTTGTACAAAAGGAGTTGTATCAGCAGTCACTTTTGTGCAACATCTGGACAGTTGGAAACATAATACTTATATACAACCTGAGCTTAAAGCCTTCCTTGGACAGATGGCTAATTTTATTGATCTAATCTTATACTTAGGATTCAAATCCCATGATCCTTAGCTAGTCCTGGGAATAAGCACTGAAATAAATGAGATGGATGATAGCTGTGAATTAGATGACCAAAAAAATGCATTGGTAAATTGAATAAATGGTATATTACCAATGATATTTCCTCACATTTTAGAGAAAATCAAAATAAATGAAACCAAGAAAGTAATTAAGATAATGTTCCTTCTAGCCCTGAAGTTCTATGATTCTAATCACTGGGTTAAATAGAGAAAATGTCTAATGCATTTACGATAAAACTGGAATTTCAGAAAACATTCTTAGAGGGTACTTTCATTTATATCCCTTAACCAAAAATATAAGTCATAATAGAACAAATTGTTCAGTGTGAATTACATTTTTACACAGGAGATGCATTTTTAAACACCAAAGACTTCCTTAACTAGGAAAAAAAAAAGGTGAAGACCTCATCTTCCAACTCATCTAATGTTCCTTCTCTCTATGTTTTCTTATGTGTAACATACAATTTTCTGGGTATCATTTTCTCTCTTTTACTTATCTTGGCCTCAGTTTCTTCACCTGGAAAAGGAGCAGGTTGGATTAGATGTATTTCCCACATAACACACAGGAGGCACTATGATTTTCAGTCTCCAGCCTCTAACAGGTTCACTCTTGACTTGGTTGGACAGGCAGACAGCTTCAGAACCGTTGGTTAATAATTTGCTTTTTTCTGATCTAATCTTCTGAAATGGTTATGAGAGAACCAGCTCCTACCACACTCCCTAATCACCCTTCTTCCAGGGGCCAGCAGGAATGGTAGGGGGTAACCACTCCTGTCTTGGTAGGGTCAATCGAGACAGGCACAGCTTGTGCACCCCACTAAATCCCCTCAAACCTCAATGGGGGGTGATTGAGGCAAACACAGATTCCCCTATGGACTCCCCATAGTTTTCCCCACTCACTAACCAATGCCCAGCTGCTCTATAGGACATCAGGCAGGGCATCTTGCCAACGTTAAGCTCACAGGTTAATTTTAGCAATATTGTCATTCTGTGTAAGCGTGGTAAAGATTAAATTATATCACACCTTATCTCATGGCACAGCCTCAGTAGGCCTGTCTGTCACTACATTTCTAGAACTACTATCTAGAATCCTTGAGGCTGTTCTGGGAGTTATCTTACACCTGCAAACTGGACATTCCCATGGCCATAGATCCTGAGAAACTGAACTAAAACAGATAACACAATCTTCCTTATGTACAGGATGATTTCTAAGATGCCTTTCAGCAGTATGTCTATGTTCCTAATATTTCAAGGGCCTTTGTCCCTTCCAGTGACACTCTCTATTGATCACTTTGTGCCAAACCAGATTCATCAAGAATATGTTTCCCTCAGAATCCTTACCCTGAATGGTGCTTTCAACAATCTATCTGATTGGTTTTCAACCTTACCATGGGCTAATTAACTCTGTAGGTCAATGACTCTCTTAGTTGATAACAGAAGGTCCACGGCATCTCCTCAGGCATCTCTAAGTGGACTTTGGTAGCTCCATGACATTCTAAAAAGCTGTGGGGAAAGCAAGGATGACCCTCCCTGACATTCAAACCTAGGTCATTCTTTGTCTCTTTTTCCATCCTCAACAGGTTACTGGCTCATTAATGGTTTGGGGTTTTTTTGTATCTTAAAATGGTATTTGCTGCACCTGGCAAAGTAATATGCTATAACATGTATTCCTGAGGCTAGTGGTGGGCTTTAGTACCTCCACTTTGATGTATAAAGAGCTTCCAATTAAAGCAGTTAATAGAGCAGTTAAGTTGAGAAGGAAAATACCAACACAAGTTACTACCATCATGGAAAAAACAATCATTAATGGACTCTAGTGTCAGCAGCATGTTTGGATCAGGAGAAACCTGGATTCAGTCACGCCCACGTCTGATACTTTCCAGGTGACCCTGGGCAGGTCACTGACCTCTGCGAATCTCAGTTTCTTCATCTCCAAAGTCAAGATAATACTTCCCACTTTGGGGTAGTTGTGAGCAGCAAATGAGATAATGTGTTGGTTACGGTTGTTGGTCAGACATCATTTTCTGTACATGAGTGAAGTTTCAATTGGCCTTCGAGCTCTCCAAGAGCAGGACTCAGACCTTCCCTACATACTGTGAACCTCCGATCATCTCATGCCTCACCCAGCATCCTGTGGCTATCCACTAAATATTAATTGACAGTGACAGAAACAGGAGCTCATGGTTGATGACTAGGTTTCCATGAAAAGGAGCAGTTAGATTTTAGCTAAATCTGTCTTAACTTTGTGTTGTAAATTTGATCCTATTTCCAGCCCCCAGATTCTTTTCCTTGTTTCCAGAGGATTCAAGAAAGTTTTTTTTAAGTAACAAAGGGGAAAAAAAAAACACCACCACATTCATGTGCCAACAATTTTACACAACCTGTGCAGACATTTGAAAACCCACATTGCAGCATGATTTAGAGAAGGATATCCCCTGGAGAGTTAGTCTGCTGCAGCATGTAATTTAAATCCCACCTACATGCTGCCAGGGGCTATTGGAATTGTAGGTTTTCAAGGAGCCTTAGATTGAGACCATACTGTGAAATATGTCATTTTCGATACCCAGAAAACAGGTAGAATTGGAGAGAACAGCCCTGCCTCAGACCTGCTGTTTATCATATGTTGGGAGGTTAAGAACAAAAGGTAACTGCCATTTACTCAGACATCAAAAGATAGCGACTGTGGAAGGGATAAAATAGTCAAAATGTTCTCTTTCCCCTCTCAGTCCTTTAAAACCAAAAGGAAAATGAAATATGGAAAGGAATTGCATCCAATGTGTTGTTGGAAAGGTCATGCTGCAAGAAAAATTGATAAAGCCAGTTCATCTCCAGTAATGAGATTGGACATAGGGGTCTCATGGGTCATGAGGAAAATGGTGGTCAAACTCTTCAACATTTTTCTTAAATTTTATTGTGCTGACCCTGACTTGCTTACTAAGATCAATTCTATAATCCCTGGAAAGCAAACCAGTGCCAAGCCCAGCATATTTGTAAAGATTTTTTCTCTGGCTTTCATTTCCAACAGCACATGCCTGATAAAACAAAAGCCCTCAGCAGACCTGAGTGGAAACATCCTGTTCTCCTCTGTATAGCTCTGGGCATGTATCTGTTTGTATAGAGTCATATTTCATATTTGTGAAAGGAGTGGGAGGATAAGCAGCTGCATTTCAGAGGGGAGTCAAACCCTGGCTGTGCATACAGAACAAAAGGAAGGATTGCTTCCTAAGAGTGAAACTCCCCCCCAAGTCCACTTTAATGTCCACCTCAAGACTCCAGGAAGCTTAAGAAAATTGGCGCCACTATTCCTTATCTTGTGTGCTTTTTCTGACTTACTTTCTCCCATGAATAGCCACTATAGGTCTTAAAAGCTGTCAGAGGACTAAATCCTAGATGGATGGAATACCTCAAACATGGGATCAAAAGAATCTAGATCTATAGAGCTAGAAAGGATGTTGAAGGGGATCATTGAGTCCAATCCCCTCATTTTATAGATAAGAAAACCAGCATTCAGAAAGCTTATGTGAATGGGTTAGGTTCGTATGAATAATAAAGTTTGAGGTGAGATTCGAATATTCTATCTTCTATACCACCATGTCTCGTAGAATTACAACTCACACTAATGCTTCACATTATTGGTAAAGTTGTGAACTGCTCCAGCCATTCTGAAGAACAAGTTAGAATTATGAACAAAAGGCTATGAAAACGTTTATACCCTTTGACCCAGTAGTACCACTACTAGGTCTGTATCAGTCACAAAGAGATTATAGAAAAAGGGAAAGGACCTATTTGTGCAAAAATATTGATAGCAACTCTTTTTGGTTGCTATCAATATTTTTGTGGTGGCAAAGAATTGGAAATCAAGGAGATGCTCATCAGTTGGAGAATGACTGAACAAGTTGTGGTATACTATTGCAAAATAATGACATTGTGCTATAAGAAATGACAAGCAAGATGGTTTCAGAAAAATCCAGGGAAGCTTATGTGAGCTGAGGCAAAATGAAATGAGCAGAACCAGGATAGCACTGTACACAGTATCAGCAATAATATAAGGACAATCAATTGTGATAGATTTAGCTACTCTGATTGAGATGATGATCCAAGACAGTTCCAAAGGACCCATGATGAAAAATACTGTCCACCTCCTGGGAGAGAACTGATGAACCCTGAATGCAGACTGAAGAATACTTTTCATTTTATTTTTCTCCTTTTTTTTGGTCAGTGTTTTCTTTTGTTACATGGCTGATACGGAAATGTATTTTGTATGATTTCACATATATAATTGATATCAAATTGTTTGCCTTCTCAAGGAAGGAAAAGGGGCAGGAGGAAGAAAGAGAATTTAAAGCTCAAAATTTTTTAAATGAGTGTTAAAAAAAACTTTTAAATGAAATTGGAAAATTACCAAAATAAATAAAAATATATTTAAAAAATAATCACATGTTCCAATATCCAGTAGGAACTACATAGAGAATTGGAGAGGTGATTGCAAACCTTGATGTTTTAAGTTTTACTATGGAAGCTAAAGGTAACAACCTCACTATGTAAAAAGCTTTTCCTCAAGAATACTGTCTATTTTTATTAAAATTGGTGGCATTATTTTGACTCTAGTACATGAAATTGTGTTGTTTGTAAATGGTTGCTGATGTAGCTAGGATTCTTAGATCCCAAATTTCTTGAGAGACTCACTATTACCTAAAGTTATCTTAGAGGGTCTGGGTTTGAATCCTGACCGCCACTTACTATAGGACCTTGAACATGGCACTGAGACTCAGTTCATCCATCTGTAAAATGGGGAGTCTTCATTAGATGATCCTGTGATTCACTCTAGTAGTATGTCAAGCTAACCTTAACTCAGTAGTTGGCTATTCAAAGAAATGAGACAAGACCTGTCTTGGGATTTTAAATTCCACCCCTACCCCCACCCTCTCAGGCTCAGTTCAGTCATATTTGGTTCTTTTTTCTCCTATCCACATTACATCAGTTGTCAAGCTCTGTCAGATCTCATGATTTCTCACTTAGGTTATTGGAAGAGTCCCTAACTGGCCTCCTTGCTGCTGTCTTCTGACACTCCCCAATCCATCCTTCACTTACCTGCCAGAAGAATCTCCCTAATGTATGCATCTGACAATACTATTTTCCTGCCCAGACATTCAGTGGGACCCCATAGCTTGCAGGAGAAAATTCAGACTCCCTTGCCTGAGGCTTAAGCATCACTAAGTCTGTCTCTAAGCTGCTTTCCTTGACTTTCATAAGATTCTCCTTTACATACTCTGTTCCAACCCAAGTGGACTTCTCTCTATTCCTTCATCTCATCCTGCCCTCTTCTAATTCTACACACTGGTATACACAGACAACACCCTGTATCTGAAACATAATCCTTCCATATCCCTGATTGTTTAGTCCTTTCCTTCCTCCAGGGTTCTCTCCTTTTCCTTGAAGCCTTCCCTTCTCCAGATAGAAATGGTCAACCCTTCCTGAATCTTTTATGCCTTCTTACTTAACTTTTCTTTTGTGCTTTTCTCATTTTGACCTTTACTCTACTAACTACTCTTTTAACTTTTCTCTACCTAATTTATACTAAGTGTATGCATTTGTGTTTTGTTTCCACCCTAGATTGTAAAACTCTTTGATATATATAATCAATCATAATATGGTACTTAGTCAACAAGCATTTATTATTTACTGTGCTATAGGCTCTGTAGAACCTGAAGGAACTTGAAGACAACCACACAATCCCACAACATGGGGAACTTGAAGACAAAATGCAATCCCTATTCTCAAGGATGTCTTGATAGGAGAGAATATATACAAATAGCAATCTACACCCAAGTTATATATATACAGAGCAGATAGCAGTAATCTCAGAGAGAAGGCCCTAGCAGTGAGAGAATTAATGCTTTCCTCCCCTTTCCCATCCCCATAGCAGCTTTTAGGGTATTTTGGGGGGGAAAATTTCTGCCCCCCCACTTAGAGCTTTTTAGAGAGTTTCTCCTTTATATTCTCCTTCCTTTCCGTTGTGCATTAAGATTTATGAAGACTAAATGACTAAGTAAAAAGCTGGTTACCCTCAAAAGGAGTTGTATTAAGGAGGATAAGGATTGTTGTGTAGTGGAAAGGCTACTGGATTTTGGAGTCAGTGAACCTGGGTCAATTCACTTTTCTGCACCTCAACTTCCTCATCTGTAAATGAAGGGATTGGCCTATGGCATTCCTTCCACCTCTGAATGTAGGATCCTATGAATCCTGGGATCCTATCTTTAGATGTACTCCTAAATTTCAGTCTTTCTCTTGTACTCACCCTCAAATTTAATACAGGGATTATCAGAGGAGATATCTAACGTTATGTTATAGTATAAAACACAAATATTAGAGTTTGGGATGTTTATGTATCAAGATTCTGTTTCATTTCAGATGTTCAAACAGCCATGTTATCTCAATCATTTAGACTTATTGGGGGGTGAATTAATGGTAACCGCCTCTTTGCTAATTTGCATTTGATCTTTAAGATTCATGGATACCCAAAGCCCATTGATTTTTTATCTTTCTTGAGGTTTGGGGGGGAAAACACATTCTTTCCTCTTAAGATCTCTAAAGGGCTCCTCAGTTACCCAGGCCCTTAAGTAAGATGTGTTTTGGTGGCAGACAAAGGGTTGACTGGTCTCTGGGGAGGAAAACACAGGGGGAAAAGGGAAAAAAAAAACAACTTCTCTTGGTACACCATCTTCTTTTAGAGTTGCTCTCTAACCCTTGCCACCTACTTGGCCATCCCTTCCTCTTTAATCATCCTCCTCTTCTGGTTTTAAGCTCCAGGGGCTCCCTGGATAAGTTCATGCTGAACCCTGCATTGGTGAGGAGGCTAGAGAGAGTACTGGGGGATGTTGGGAGTGGGGGTGATTTGATAGTCTCATTAGGCCAGAGCTGAATTTAATCTGTATCCTTTGAGCTTCTACAAAGATATTTTACAAGTACCTTATTGTCATAGGAACATATTAATGGGTTATTCAGGCTCATTATTTGCCATTTCATCGTTAGTCTGAAATTTTCTTTGTTTATCCACTATGAATCAGCATTTGCCACTGTATAAATTCTGAGGTACAGAATGTTTTCAAAGAAAGATGTTTTCAAAGGCATTAAAATCACAGAATTTCAGAGTTGGAAGGATATGGTTACTTTAACTTAATACTTCAGGAATCTGGAGTTACTGCTGAGGGGGTGTTTTCTCTCTACCATCATGGCGGCTTGTCTACCCCATGCCAAGAGGAGGAATGGATAGGACTTTTGTGAAGGACAGTACTTTTTGTAAGCACAGAAAATAACTTGAGCTAAGGACTGACAGTTTTTCTAAGTATCAGTTCTGTTTTAATGAAAAAGTAAGAGCTTTCTTTTGTTAGTAGAGTGTAGAGATAAGGATTATTCCTTATCCCACTATTTAGAGATAAAGACTAGACCTGTGAATTTATTGGTACAAAAGAAACTCATAGGTAAGGAAACATCCTCTACCATTATTGGGGGGGGGGCAATTTTTCTGCAACCAAAGATAATTGCCAGGGACCCTGGGCAAGTCACTTAAATCCATTGACCTCAGTTTCCTAATCTATAAAATAAATTGGAGAAGGAAATGGCAAACTACTTTAGTATCTTTGCCAAGGAAACCTTAAATGGGACCCTAAAGAGTCAGACATGACTGGAAAACAAGTGAACAACCACAAAAATGAGACATTAAGTAACTTGCCCAGAGTTACATAACCAGTATGTGTTGGTGACTGGACATGCTTTCGTTCTAGCCCACCATTCATTCTTACCACTATAAACCAGCATCAAGTTTGTTCCTTTAAGTAGGTAAAAACAGGACCCCTGTAAGCTAAGGGTTATGAGCGTAAGGAAAGGGACCTTAAAAATTATCCAATCTAAACCTCTCATTACACGATGAGAAAACTGAGACCTACAGAATGTAAGTGACTTGCCCAAGTTCTCACAGTAATAAACACTAGAACAAGGACTTGAACCCATACCCTTTGCCTCCAGGTCCAAGACTATTTCCACTTTTGGATACCTCTAATTGGGTATGCAGTTTTTTTTTTCCCTTACAAGAAGTCTAAATCTGCTTCTACTCTACCAGACTTCTACCCAAGCAACCAGGTGATTCACTGACTAGAGAGCTGGGCTTGGAGTGTTCAAGACCTGATTTCAAATCCAGACTCAGATGTTGTTGTGAGTTGTTCCAAGTCATGTTCAACTCTCTATAACCCCATTTGGGGTTTTCTTGGCAAAGACATTGGAGTAGTTTGCCATTTCCTTCTCTAGATTATTTTACAGATGAGGAAACTGAGAAACAGGCTTAAGTGACTGACCCAAGGTCACACAGCTTGTAAGTGTCTGAAGCTGGATTTGAACTCAGATCCTTCTGACTCCAGGGCTGGTGGTCTGTCCATTGTGCCTGGGCAAGTCACTTAACTTCTATCTACCTTAGTTTCCTTAACTGTAAAATCAGGATATCTACCCCCAGATCTGTCATGAGAATCAAATGAAGTAATATTTATAAAGCATTTAGCACAGTAATCTCACACATAGTAGGACATGTAATCAGTGTTTTTTCTCTTCCCCACTTCCTTTAGTTTCTAGTTCTGACCTCTGGGGCTAAGAAGAATAAATCTAATCCCTCCCCCACATGCAAGACTTTCACATATTTTAAGACACATCGTGTCATCCTTAAATCTTCTCCTCTCTAAGTTAAATATCCCCAGTTACTTCAGCAGTTCCTTATATGCCATGGGCTAAAAGCCCACCCATTTGGAGAAAGGTCAAAGGATATAGTTCTCATGTTTTGCAGTGAGATTAGAAACAGGCTTGCAAAACAAGGGACGAGATTAGATGATGAGAGGAAGCTCACATGTTTCAGAGACAAGAGATCGATCCGATCCAGTGAGTGCCAAGATGGGAATACAGGAAAAATCCCACAGCAATGATAAGAAAGCAGAGATAAGAAAGTCAGTGGACCACACTGCTGTCATTTACTGATTGTTTCATGAGATCGTCATTTCTTATATTTACAGCTGAAAGAGACCCTGGCGGTCATCTTGCTCAGCCCCCTCCTTTGAGAAATGAGGAAACAAGCGAAGTCCAGCAAGGTCAAGGGATTTGCCCAGGGTCACACAGGGAGTAGGCTTTGGAACTTGGGTCCTCCTACTCTACAGTCAATATCCTGAGCACTATACTGTAACACTTTACCAGATTTTAAATATTGAAAAAGATCTATAATGTAATCAATGCTCTTATTCTCTTTGCTGCTATGGCTTGTAGCCCATCTATGCCTCAAGTAGACAATTCCCTGAATTACTCTGGCCAATTTTTCTATCAAAATTTAGTGTGGTCCTTGGACAAAAGATATACAGATTGTCTCTGGTCCATAGCCAACTTAGTGTAACTAGCCAAAGCTCGTATTCTTTTGGCATAGCCTTGGAAAACTCATATCATGTCTATGTCCTGATGTGGTATCAAACTAGGAATTTAGGGAAAGATGTCTTTGTATGACCACTTCTCCTTAGGTTTTTAGTATTGAACAAAATTCAAAAGTATGAATAAAATGCCTAGTGGAAGTAAACAATATTTTGTTGAACCTTAACTCTATAGGATCATAGATTTAGATCTGAAAGATGACCACACAGGTCATCTTATCCAATTCCATTTTATAATTGAGGAAACTGAGGCTCAGAATGATTAAAAGATATGCCCAGGGTCACACAAACAGAAAACAGATGAGCAAGGATTTCAACTGAGCTGACCAAGGGCAGCTAGGTGGTGCTGCTGTGGCTAGAGCGCTGAGCCTGGAGTCAGGAAGACTCATCTTCCTGAGTTCAAATCTGACCTCAGATCCTTATGAGCTATGTGACCCTCAATTTTCTCATCTATAAAATCACCTGGAGGAGGAAATGGCAAACCGCTCCAGTATCTTTGCCAAGAAAACCCCAAATGGGGTCCCAAAGAATTGGAGATGATTGAAAATTTAACAACAAATTCAGACTCTAAAGCCAGTATTCTTTGCCCTATAACTGAATCAGTTAACCAAATAATTAACTGAGAATGATAAACAGTTGGAACCCAAAGTGATTTTTAGGTATCACTCAGTCCATCCTTCTCACTCTTTGCAGATGTAAAAACTGAGACACTGAAAGGCTAGGTCTGACTTGCTCAAGGCCATGCAGCTAAACAACAGCAAATTCAGTTCTGTTATCCAGATTTCCTACTTCCTATTTGAGTACTTTTTCAACTGTTCCAAATAGCATTTGTACACCCAGAAATTATTTGCTTATCATCCTGACTTTATGGTTTCTGTCATTGATACCATCAATTTCTGTCACTGATACCACCACTCTCCCAGGCTAAAACCTTGGAACTATCTTTGACTATTTCTCACAGCTCACATACAGTCAATGGTCATGCTGTTATAGTATTCAAGGCCCTCCACCATATTGCTGACAGAGTAGGTAAATGCCTTGGATTGGGTGTCAAGGACCCAAGCTGGGCCTCCATAACTGTGGTAGGGTTATGGGAACTTTGTCCCCAGGCACCAAATTTAAAGGGTACCTATAGCAATAACGGAGCTTCAGCATCATGGTCTCAATAGTCTTACAGTGGCATGGTGTTATACATTTCACACACATACACACACGAGTTTTTTCATGCTACTTGTTTGGCATGTTTGGGGTACTTGATCTATGTACAAAAATGACTGGATATGGCTCTGATGTCCTGCTTTAATATTTATTAGTTCTGTGGTCCTGGACAAGTCATTTATTTCTCAGAGCTTCGATGTCCTTATCTATGAAATGGGGAGAGTGACATTTGTACTATCTGTCTAATAAAAATCAGTTGTTATGGGGAAAGTGTTATGGTTATTATGGCATCCTATAAAGCTGTGAGCTATTCTAGCTAGCTTCTTCATCTTAGGAGCATAGGCTTCTCCTATCGTTGTTTGTTTTTCATTTTTGAAGAGGACCAGTGACATCATGGGTAATGTCTTGGCTTGTGTGTGAATTGAATTTAAGTGAGGCAGAGTTGCACAGAGTCATCAGCCTCACTCTCTGTTCCTGACTCATTGAAGTCTAGTGGAAAGACAAAAGTTAGGACAACTGGTGATGACCCAGGATGCAGTGGATGACCTTGGCATCTTTGATGCCTGACTAAGCTCTAAGCACTCCACAGCACCTGCTTCAGCCACCTTCATGGCCTTTGGAACAAATTGTCCTCATCCACCCATCATACCTGGAAATATCTTCACATGCTCACCGACGAGTTTGAAGCCTGTCCATTACCCTCAACTTGGTTTAGCCCATCTGTATAAAGAAACTAGGATCCTCCTATACGTAGGGCTAGAAGAATAACTCAGAGGTCATCTAGTAAAATTTCTGAATTTTACATATGAGGAAACTGAGTCATAGGGACATTGACTTTCTCAGTTGAGCTTCAGTTCTTTTCTTGTGTGAAATATCTGAGCTACATATCCCACAAGGTTGTGGTGAGGAAAGTATGCTTGTCTTGAAAGCCATAGAGAAATGCATGAGGTTCTTTGGTGCACAGCAGTGATCCCTTAGGGCATGGTGAACAGGACATGTGGCCTTTTGAGTGTCAGTACAATCGCCACATTTTTAACTAGAAGTACAAAAGAATAGAGGATGGTCCGCTCCATTCAATCAACAGAAGAAGTTAGACAATGCAATTAACCCCAAAGAAAATTAGCTCAGGCTCTGGGACAGAAATCTGATACTCACCTCCATATGCCATGGAGAGCTAATGACTGGCACTTGATGCAACCTTTCTTTATGTTTTAGAGCTAGAGAAAGAAATTCTCTGAGGGACTGTAGGAAAGTTTCAGTGTGAAATCTCTAATAGCCCAGAGAAGAGTACAAACAGAAGGGTAGAGCTCCCCCATTTCAAAAAGAAATGTCAGTGTCCTTAAAGAATAGTTCTCAGATTTCTGAAATGGTGGCAAGGTATTATGTCATGAAATAACATGAGGAGGTATGATTTCAGGCACATATGTACCTCCCCGTTTTGCTTCTGATCCCTGGCAGGATTTGCTTGCATATGTTTGAGAAGATGGTAAAAACTATGATTGGTATTATCATCCAATTGTGAAATGCAATCCCTTAAGATGAAATTTCTTCTGACCACAGATGGCTGTCAATTGAGGTTTTGGAGAAAATAGATAAAAAGCCCTTCTCATTTTTATCACTTAATACAAAACCAGACAGTATAGTTTATATATATATATATTATATATATATATATATATATGCTTCTTTATAAAAAATCTTAACAAATTACTTACCTTGAAAACAGTGAATTCTTGAGTTAATGAGACACTAGATTTAAAAAATTCCCTATTCTGTTTTAAATTAATTGTCCTCTGACTACATTGTCTGTTCCTTTGTTCATGGCTATCTCTGTAAATTTGTTTAAAAGAATGGCAACTCAAATATGGACCTCAGTTTTCTCATATGTAAAGTGAGAGACTAGGACTAGATGATCTCTAAGTTTGCTTCCAGCTTTAGTGTTATTATAACCATTAACAATTTGATATTAATTCAACTTAATTTTCTACTTGGTTTAGTTACAGCTGGCATTTATATAGCACTTTAAGATTTATAAAGTCTTATATACATATTAACTCAATGATCCTCATAATAACTGTGGGATGTTGGTATTATTATTATCTCCATTTTACAGATGAGAAAACTGAGTCTGAGAGGTTAAGAGATTTGCCCAAAGTTACACAGCTAGTGAGTATCTGAGGCAGCACTTGAAATTTAACAAACATGTGCGTGGGGCAGCTAGGTGGCACATTGGATAGAGTGCCAAGTCTAGAATCAGGAAGACTCCTTGAGTTCAAATCTGACCTCAGACACTAGCAGTGTGACCCTGGGCAAGTTACTTAAGCCTGTTTGCCTCAGTTTCCACATCTGTAAAATGAGCTGGAAAAGGAAGTACTAAATCACTCCAGGATATTTGCCAAGAAAATCCTTAACGGGGTCATGAATTGTCACGCATAACTGAAAAGCAAGTGAAAGACAACAAACTGTGTGCCTGGCCCTGTACTTGACCTTGAAGACACAAAGACATAAAGTAATATCTGCACTCAAGGACCTTATATTTTAATGTAAGTAGATATAGAGTGTCCCCAAAGTCTGTATAACATATATACTGTATATAGACTACACAGTATATATATATTATACATTATGTATATGTGTATGTGCATGTGTGTATATATATACGTATACACATATATGTGTGTGTATATATATTATATATGTACACACATATGTATAAACATTAATATCAAAAGAAAGAAAGTGCTCATAACCGAGGGCTTTGGGAAAAATTTTCTTGGATAGGAGGCGTCCCCTGAGCTGTGTTTTATAGGAGGCCAAGAATGCTAACTATATGAGGCAACTAGGTGGTGCAGTGATAGATAGAGCACTGAGTCTGGAGTCAGGAAGACTTGAGTTCAAATCCAGCCTCAGATACTTACACTAACTGTGTGAACCTCACTTTATACCTGTTTGTCTGAGTTACCTCCACTGTAAAGCTCGGTTAATAACAGCATCTACTTCCCAGGGTTGTGAGGATCATTTGAGACAATATTTGAGCACAGTGCCTGGAAATGTTAGATATTTAACATAGATATAGTTCTTTAAGGTTTGCAAAGCAATTTTCCCACATTATCTTATTTGATCCTTATAATTGCCCCCATGAGGTAGGTGCCACAAGCAGCATTGCGCTCGTTGGACAGTTGGGCAAACTGAGGCTCAGAGAGGGAAACTGACTTGCCCATAGTCATATAGAACCAGGTTTCTCCTGATTCAATATACATGAGACCATGTAGACTCTTTATCCTATGGTTCAACAAACATCTTAAACTTCTTTACCATGCACAGCCTTGTGCCAGGTACTGAGTGAGATAAATTTGGATAAGACTGGAAGCTTGCTCTTGTGCAACTTAATACTTGATAGTTTGGTATGACATATGCATAAATAATTATAATAAAAAATTGATTACATGAGAGGAGAGCATGCAATATTCTATGAATCAATGAAAAAGCATTTGTTAAATGCTTACTACATGCTAACCGCTGTGATTGTGAAGTCTGAGAAGTGAAAGGCAATCGTTATCCACTGGAGGGAATCAGAGGATACTTTCCATGGGAGGTGGAATTAAAGGTGGGCTTTGAAAGATTTGTAGTATTTGAAAAGTCTTTTTTTTATACAAGACTAAAGAATAAAGGGAATGAGCATTCTAGGGATAGGGAACATCAAGTATAAAGTCATAGAGGTGAGAAAGTATGGGATATTTAAGGCAAATGGCAAATGGTTCAGTTTGATTGGCATATGGAGGGAGGTAGAATGAGATAAAGCTGAAAGGATAGACTAGGACTAGGTTTTTTAAAGTCAGTCAGTTAACAAGCATTTATTAAGCACCTACTGTGTGCCAAGCACTGTGATAGGCACTTGGGATTCAAAAAAGGACAAAACACAACCCCTACTCTCAAGGAGCTTATAGTCCAGCAGGGGATTTTAAATGGCCTTGAAGGTCTGGTAAAACCTATTATTCACTTTTGAACAACTATAGATTTCTCTGAGGATATTCTAGAATGTTATGGGGAAATGATTAGTATGATATCATCTGCATATGGGACCATTTGGGAAACTGTCCTCTATGAGATAGATCATTCTATTTTTGAACTCTAATTATTAGGAATTTTATTCTTTTATCAACCCCAAGTCTGTCTCTATGACTTCCAGTAAATAGTCTTTATACTACCATTGCAGACCAAGTAGAACATACTAAATCTCTCTTTCAAAAAGCAACCTTTCTTATGCCTGATGGTAGCTATCATGTCTCTCCATAGTCTTCTCCAGGATAAATATTCTAGATTCTTTACTCAGTCCTCACATGAAATAATTTTGAATCCTTTCATACTTGGACACCCACTTTTCACTCTCTGACTGCTTGCCAGTATCCCTTCTAAAATTACTCTAAAATATGAGTAAAATACCCTGTATTGTGATGTGTTTGACCTGGGCAGAGTATGGCAAAGGTGTGCTCCCTCTCCCTAAGTGGGTATGCTAATGCAGTCTCAGGCTATCTTGGCACCTTTGGTTGCCACATTGCATTGCCAAGTCATATTAAGCATGAAATGCTTTAAACCTCCAGGTCTTTTGTCATATAAAGCCTAATGACATCAGTTAATTGGGTAGGGGTTAGTACTACTATCTAGTGCTAATGTAAATAAGCATTTATATGTTACCTGCAGGGAGCCAGGCACAGAGCAAAGCATTTGTACAAATGTTTGCATTTGATCCTTGTGACTCTGGAGGTAGACGTTAGTATTGTCCCCATTTTACAGATGAGAAAACTGAGGCAAAGAGGTTAACTGACTTGCCCAAGATTATGTAATCAGTAAGTGTCTGAGACTGGATTTGAACTCAGATCTTACTGACTGTAGACCCTGTTCATTGCATCACCAGCTGCCTGTAATTATGTGCCATATCTACTATGTGCCATATCTACTGTGTGCCCAGTACTACGTTATAAAATGTGAGTGCTGCGAGAGAATAATGTAATATGGTCCCAGCCCTCAAGAAGTTTATAGTAGAGACACATGACACAGATGCTAAACATTGTGATGCAGCCTATTCAGGGAAATAGGAATTAAAGGCAGGAAATAACTCAGTATGGATTGGTCTAGCTAGGGAGGGCTTCACAGAAGAATTGGGGTCTGAGTTAGGCTCCCAGAACTCTGAAGATACAATCAAATAATCAATGAATAAACATTTATGAAGGGCTTTCTGTGTTCTAACCAAGGCACTGTGGGTTACCAAGACGAGTGAAATCGTCAGCAGGGTAAGTGGGAGGGAGGAGTCTAGGATGATGCCAAAAGCATAAACCCGAGTGACACAAAGGTAATGGGGCCCTTTGCAAAAATAGGAAAATACATAAAAGGAGGAGATCTGGAGAGGAAGGTTCTAGACTTTGACTTAAACATTTTGATTTTCAGGTGCCTAAGGGACATTGACTTTGGAATGCCCATTAGGCAACTGGCAACATGGGATTGAAGCTTCAATGGAGAATAGGGTTGGCATTAATCACTGAATGGGTGTTGCCTCAGTCAAACTGAGACCTGGGAAAGACCTGAGCTTAAAAAAGCCAAGGTCTCCCACTGTATCTGGGGGCATCTCCAGTGGTCCTGACCCATATCATGCCATGGGACACAGATAGCTCCATAGGAGACAATGAGGCTGGTGACTTTGCACAATCCTCCTCACTTAAATCCAATTCACTTGCAAGACATGGCATCACCTGTCATGATCCTCTTCAAGAAAAAAGGATTAATGACAACAAGGCTGGATATATAGGCCTAGAAGTTATTTGCCCAGTTATAATACCAGTGTACCTCTGTGATATTACTAGTTCTTTTCCAAACCATCACAATAAAGTGAATCACACAAATTTTTTGGTTCAGTGCATGTTAAAGTTATGTTTGCACTATAATAAAGTCTATGAAGAATGTGATTGTATGCTGTCTAAAAAAAGCATATACTTTAGTTAAAAAATACTTTATTGCTGAAAAAAAACGCTGACCATCATTTGAGCTTGAAGTGAGCTCTAATTTTTTTGCTGGTGGAGCGTCTTGCCCTGATGTTGATGACTGCTGACTGATCAGGGTGGTGGTTGCTGAAGGTTGGGGTGACTCTGAGAGGTTTGCTGCATCAATTGACTCTTTCTTTCTCTTGAACATTAGAGGCCATTGTAGGATCATTAACTGGCCTAACATCAATATGGTTGTGTCTTGGGGAGTAGGAAGACCTGAGGAGAGAGGTCGGTGGAGCAGTTGAAACACAAACAATATTTATTGTTTGTTGTCTTATATGGGCACAGTTAGTGGCACCCAGAAACAATTACAATGGTAACATCGAAGTACACGGGTTATAGATCCCCACAATAGATATGATAATATTTAAAAAGTTTGAAATATTCAGAGAATTACCAAAATATTACACAGAGACACAATGTGAGCACATGCTGTTATTGCTCAGCATAGGATTACCACAATCCTTCAATTTGTAAAAAACGTAATCTGTGCAAAGCTCAATCAAGCAAAGCACAATTAAATGAGTTATGCCTGTAACTGAATCCATGAAAGATGATGAGATCACCAAATGAGTATACAGAGAGAAAAGGAAGCCAGTCCAGGACAGAGCCTTGGGGTATACCCACTGTTAGTAGGCATGACATGGATGAGAGCTCATCAAAGGAAATTGAGAAAGATTTCTTGAAAGATTCTGTTTCGATTTCTTGACAGAATTACCCACGTGATACTCAAAGGATATTTACAAGCATGAAAGTCATTCTTGTTTATATTTGATTATGGTGGTTTTCAAAGACAATGGATTGCTCTCTACTCTTGACCAGAGGCCTTTATTTTAACTTCTTAACTTAGACTGCTGTAAACATTTTATTTTCACTTGGCAAAAGTTTTATTTTGCTGTTGACTAAAAAACAAATACCTTTTTGTTTCTTAATCATTTACTCTCTTATGTTTTAAAATGTACAGGTACTTCCCTTTCTATGTAGTAAAGAGACTGCTATAAATATCCTTATTTAAAATTTTATTCAATTTTCTTGAAATGTACTGAACATTGCACAGACTCTTTACTGTCAACTATCCATTCTGTATGGACTTAATGCCATTATTAGGTTTTCAGCACAGATGTTTACTTCTCTAAATACTAAGCTGTGCCAATCCCTTTTTCCTTAGAGGTGGCCTTTGTTTGGCCCTGAAACTTGCTTAGAGATTAAGATCTTCAAGACATATATGCTGTAAGATAGGACAAGTGCCCCAGGTACCTCAATATCATTTTTTCCCAGTTGGTCTGTTTGAACCCTTGAGTGTGCCAATAAGAATCTCATAATGTATTAAAACCTCCTTGGTATTCTCATTCTTTGTTAATTTTGCTCATTAGCATCGTGTGGTTGTAGTTGTTTATGAAAAATGAAACTACAGAGAGATCTTGGTCCCCTGATCCTTTGAACAGCATCATCAGAGAAGACATATAACAGGGAAGAGGTGTGATCTGCAAAGGTGTTTTGTTAGTTCATTAAGGAAAATAAACACAGAAGAGTCTCCCTTTACATAGCAAAAGTCTCCAGATGTTCCTAATTGTGAATAACATCGTGCTGATCACATGGAGCCCTGCAATGCTACTGACTTTCTGCAGTGTTATACTCAATCTATTAAACAAATCTACCCAGTAATCTACACAAGGAAAACCAAGAGTACATATTGTCCAGGTAATGATATGTAATTAGATGGATAGCCTTTTACAGATAGGCAGTGCATCAGGGACAGAACTGAATAGAAGGAAGAGAATGGGTTGGATTGTATTAGAGAAACTTTCATATCACTTCTGATTATCAAAAGTTGCTTCCATCCATAAAAGCCCATAGCTGCTGCACAGTGGTGAATCATAGAACACCACACTCTCAGAAAATCAAAATTATGGTGATCCAAAAGGTAATGGAGACATAGATTGTGGGTGTATGTGGGTTGTACCATATTACCAATGATAACTGCACAAGAAAGGTAAATACTAAGGTGACAAAAAGATTGGAAAGGAGGTGCGCTGGTCATATCTTCCTGAGTTTGATGAGTCAGAGATAGGCTGTCAAAATACTGCCCTGGTGTATATTAAATAGAAAAAGAACCAACATATTGAATCTATCCTCTATAGAGGATTTAACAGAAAGACATGGACAAGGACCATTCAATAAATCAAAAAATAGTTCTTTAGAAGCCTCTTCTTGTGGTGGAGAGAATATTGGCTTGGGAGTCAGAGGACCTGAATTTCAGTTCCAATTCTGCCATTGGTAGGCTGTGTGACCTTGGGGAGGCCACTGAACCTTTCTGGGCCTCAGTTTCCTTAGCTACAAAATGGATAATGGCATTTACATCACCCAGGTAACAAGATTGTTATGAAGATTAGACAATGATTATAATAGCTAATATTCATATACTGCTTTAAGCTTTGCAAAATGCTCTACATGCTTTATCTCATTTGGTCCGCACTACAGTCCTGTAATTAAAATGAGATAATGATTTGTGAAATCATTATTTAAAATGATTTGCAGAGTAGTATACAGGATGTTCCCAAAGTTGGCATAGTTTTAAGCTTTTACACTTAAAACTATGTTAAGATTTTTGAGACACCATATATACATGTCTGCGGTTATTCATTTTACCTGAGAAATCGCAGAATTTCTCTAGATAATGGCCCTCAAGGCAATAATGATTCTAATAGAATATTCAAATAATTCTTATAAGAAACACTCATGCTACCATCCAAAATTACTTCATTTTTAAAAAATGAAATGCATCATCTTGCAAAATGATTGGGTCTGCACACCACCAGTGATTTATTTTATGGCTCTTTCAGTCAATCACTCAGTCATTCTGCATTGATGGTTATTCATTAGCAAGTAGAAAGAGAATCAATTTCTGTAGATGATGATGAGCATGTGGGTCCAGTGCTCAGATAACACCAGCAAAGAGGGTTCAGCTGATCCAAATTGTTGGCTCTGGTGGTCTCTCCAAGTGATCACTCTATATTCACAACAGCATCTACTATCTAGCATATGCTTACTTGACATGTTTGTGAGAAAGCTGAGGATGAATAAGGTTGGGAGTTTTGGTTAAAAATTTAAAATAGCATCTGAGTCCAAACTGACCATTAGGCATTTGAAAAGGAATACATCTTCAGACAACATATTTATTAGATAAGTGCTCTGTGGATTGGGTGGCTCTATATGTCACTTGAAAAAACAGAAACTGGTTGGCTATTTGTCAGGGTGTTAACAGATGGGATTTGTGACTTGGGTAAGAGTTGGAAAAGAATCCTCAAGAGTCCTTCCAACTCTAAAATTCCGTGCTTCTCCAGAAAGATTGCAAAAGGTCATAACCACAAACTCTGATTCATGGGAAGGAGATTGAAAATTTCAGATGGTCAAACAATTATGGATCTATGATCTCATTAACAAAAGTACTCCTTCAAAAAGTGAGAATTACAACTCATCCATGATTTCTTATCCTGTATGACTCTCATGCTATGGGAATGAAGAAGCTTAGACCTATGATTCCATTGGGTGAAAACTCTAGGTAGGAAAACTCCTAGCCACATACCCATTCAATTCAGAATCTTGGTGAATTGCCTAGGACATTGAAAGGTTATAGAACTTGCTCCATGTCACTTAGCTAATCAATATTAGAGGAAGAACTTGAACCCAGATCTTCTCAATGTCAAGACAGGCCCTCTCTCCACTGCTCCATGCTGCGTCTTGCCCTTGTCTTCTCATAGGTACCTGGGCTGCTAGGTGGTGTACGGATAGAGCACCAGTGCAGGAGTCAGGAGAACCTGAATTCAAATCTCACCTCAGACACTTGACACTCATTAGCTGTGTGACCTTGGGCAAGTCACTTAACCCCAACTGCCTCATCCTGGGTTGTCTCCAGTCATCCTGATCACTGCATTCAGATGGCTCTGGAGGAGAAGTGAGGCTGGTGACCTGCACAGCCCTCACTCACTCAAAACAAAGTCAAGTGCAAGTCATGTCATTACTTCTCTGATGGCATGGTCTTCTTTGGCAACAAAGGATGAACACACACATAGGTACCTGAGAGAGTCCAACCATTGTGCTGGAAGCCTTCCTCTATATATCTTCACATTGTATGGATACTAATTGAACATGGGAGTTGTCTATCAGTTATCCTTTGTATGACTGACTCTCCATCTTTCCCAATCACATCCTTCCCTCTCTAATAATAAGCTTCATACCACCAATGTAGTTCATTAGGAATACATTGTGGGCTACTCATAACCACCATGCTTTCTGTTTTCTTCCAGATGACCAGCAACCCCAATTCCCCAGAATTTAATTCTCCTGTGATATTCTGTATCTCATAGCCATGTAGTATCACTGAACAGCATTGTTACAGGAATCAATAAAAGCACTGCACAGTTTCCCAGAGAAATTCTTATCTGAGAGCTGGATACGATTCTGTTTTCTTCTTAGAAAAAGACTGAAATAACCTTTTTACATGCTATTCTATGATACGTTAATATGCCAAAGTACTCCATGGATACTCTTTTAACATTTTCTGGATATCACTTGGGTTACTATAGGTTGGCCTCGTTCTCAACATATGTCTTGCCTGCCTGTTTTTCCATCCAATATTCTTAGTGGTTCAGTCATCTATGATGGATTTTTGGAAAGACATAACTAAGAATTATACAAAGTAAAAAGGTGTGGATGGGTTGTGAACTGAACTAATGCAAGAAGTACCCACATGACTGGCATAATAGATCTGTGGAAGTGTTGAAGTGCTAAAGTAATTAGAAATAATAATGACAGCTGGCATTTACATACTTTAAAATTTGTGAAGTATTTTACAAATATCTCACTTTATGCTTACACTAACCCTGGCTTGTTGGTGCTATAATTAAAGTACTCCTTCGTTGTCTAATGAGTTACTGTGGGAAAGAGAAATCATGACCAACCCAATTCTGATGATCCTCACACATAGGGAACTTGCATTCTATCCTCAGATGACAAATATATGGTCAAGTGTAGAGGCAAGAGCAATGGGCTACAACCCAGGAGACTCCAGTTCTAACCTTTGATTTTTAAACCTGCTTCCCTAAGGAATCTCTCTGGTTGACCTAATAATAGCAAATAATGAGAACTTTTATTTGCAAAGATTTGTAAAGATTCTTTTCAAAGACTTGCCAAGAAGTTTACAAATATTATCTCATGATCCTTACAACAACCTTGTGTGCTATTATTCCCATTTTACAGTTGAGGAAACTGAGGCAGAAAGAGGTAAAATGCTTGCTTAGGGTCACACAGTAAGTTTCAGGCTACATTTGAACTCAGATCTCCCTAATTTCAGGGGTATTGCTTTATCCACTTTGCTACCTAAAGACCTACTTGCAATTTACTCATGCCCACCATGTGCTTCCCCATTGCCTTTTGGGTGATTAGCAGCTCTAAGCTTCACAGTTACATTGCATCAATGGAACAATTGTGGTGTTTTAAAAAAATGAGACTTGTTTCAGAGAGATGCCTGGGATAATTAAAAACCCTGTGCAATTACTCAATTGCAATCCAGCCTCTTCTGTTCCGCCTTTTCAATTCAAGGCTCAGTTTCGCTGTCTATTCTCGGTGACTATCCAAAATCGATATAATGGGTCTACTTCCAACTATATCTTACAGTCTGGACAATAGACATTCTTCATGCACGTGACTTTTCCTGTGCAAATTAGGTCACCTTATTGAGGGATAATAATAGTTATTAAAATAACTACAGTAACAACTAGCATTTATATAACACTTCAAGGTTTGCAAAGCACTTCATACACATTATCTTACTTGATTCTTACATATAAGGAAGCTGAGGCAAAGATTAAGTGATTTGCCCAGTCAGCGTCACACTCCTGAGAAGTGACCGAAACCAGACGAGCTTGAGATAGTCTTGATTCCAAGTCTAACACTATGCCACCTAGGTGCCTCCAGATGGAGGCTTTGCAGTCGTCCAGGCTTGAAATATTTAGCACAGTTTTATTTACAAACAGGAGCATCTGGAGTGTCTCACCACCTGTAGGGAATCCTCTTCCACTTGGAGGTTACAAGCATGAAGACACAAGAATATTAACTCTTTGTGTTTCCCTACTTTGTAATCCCAGACACATCCATCTTTGAACAACACTCTTATCTCCACTTCTTATTCTTTAAAAATCAATCAATCAGCATGCATTTATTAAGTCCTTACAGGGCAAGTATTCTGCTGAAGAGAACCAGACAAAAATGTCCCATAAGACACTTAGGTTCTATCAGCAGAGACATATGCATACATACATGTGTACTTACACATATATAAGTATATACAAAATAAATACAAGGTAATTGGGGATGGGTGGGTACAGCAGATTTATTTTATGAAAGGATATTTTTTAAGGTAGATGAAGGTCTAAGACTTAACAGGAATTATAGACCATAGCACATTGATGAGTGACCTGATGCTAGCAACCTTGGAAGGTAGTAGAAGTGTATCACAAATTTTCTTACTTATTTTGACAGTCAGTTTCTCCAAGCAATCCATAGAATCTCCTTCTTAGGCTTTTTAGACATGCCAGACTTTATTATTTGAAGACAAAGCTTTTTTTCAAGATATATAACAATAAAAAAAGCAACCGTAAAACAAGTGACTTTTTTCTCTTGTGTTGAAATAACTCTGAAATGGTCAATATAGATTTTTCTAAAGCTTCCCTGAAAATTCACATCAGGAAGGAAACAAAGGCTTGGTTGTTTCAGTTCTCAGGTCATTTTCTGAATAGCCTTGGTAAGTGACTGAAGTGGATATTTAGAGAGCAATCTCCACCTTTAACTGTTGCTTTGGCACATGACCTCCTAATAGCCTAGATTCAGTGGTAAAACCATTCTATTCTGTAAGGGGCTAGAGCATTTTGCAGACATTATGTAGCTAACACAGCACCCTACTGAGGGAGGTGGTAGGGAAGTCTCCATATTTTCATTTCACAGATGGGGTAAGTAGGGACAGTACAATATTAATGCTTTTACCCATGCCCAGTGTCATATGAGTTAGTAACAGGGCAAGGATGATAGATCTTAGGTATATTGTTAACCTCCCCAGAGTGGTGATGACTAAAACCATTTATCTCTTTTCTTGATAATAGTTAAAAAAAAGAGGAACACTATCCTTAGTGTGGTCCTCAAATGCCAATGTATAATGAAAGGCAGAAGTCCAATGTCCTAGAATGAAACAAGGGGATTAGAATATTTTGTCACTGACAACATTCATCAAAGTAAAACAAGCTATGGAGAGATCAACATTATCTCAGTGGATCATAAGCCTTTAGCTTTAGAGATGAATAACCTTTCAATAATCCTTCCACAATTGATGTTATTCATTGGTATGACCTATAGAAGTGATCCATACACAATAATGTTTTCAATGTAGAGACTGTTATGATTTTCATCAAAGGACTTGGTCACTACATAGACATATCATTTACTGAAAGAAAAAGCAGTATTTCATTGAACATTTGAAATAGCCGAAAAACTCTTGTGTCAGGTAGATAGCGAGTTAGGGAATGTTGAAAAAAAAGTCATTGGATTGGGATTCAAAAAACCTGTGTACAACCCTTAAGTGGTTTCTATGACTGTCATCTTGTTTTAATCAAAATGGAGTTTCTAACAAATTTTCTATTGGCCTTACTGATAATATTATCTCTCAGATGGTAAACTGAGTTACATGAACTCTGTAAAAATAAGAGAATTTTGAAGCCTGAAAAGGTCAAGAGAACATATAGACTCATATCATTTATTATTTTGTGGTTTAAAGCCTTTTTCTTTGGCAGCTGCAGCAGAGGTAGAAACAGCAATGACTTGCTGCCGGCTGGCTGATCTCCTCAGTCAGCCCCATGTGGTCATTAACGCATGATGTTGTCTCTGTTTCTTCTCTCTCTTTGTTATCATTCTTTCCTGATATGAGATGGATGAGATTCAGAGATAGAATAGTTCAGATTTGACCTAGTGAGCTTCAAAAAGTCAGAACAGACACCAGACATCCAATAACTGGAGTCCATAACAGTCTTCTGGTATTTGCTCTCTACAGAGCCTGGGGAGGAGGCAGCCCTGCCTCCGTAAGGAGGAGTGACTTTCCTACCCAGTTCAGAGGTGAACTGACCTGTCCACTGAGTCCTTTTGTCCTGCATGCAAGGGAATGACTAATCCATCAGCTATGTACGTCAGAAGTGAATTGAATGGAGAGAATATTTTGTGTCAACTACTTTAAATTTGAGCCCACACTGCTTAGGGACCACGGTGTGTGAGGTGGATGTACTTCAGTTTTTGCTACATATACTTTCTTAGTAAACATTCCTTTGTAAAAACAGCAACACAACAAGTAAGCAAAAACCTAGTTGACATTAACTTGTCAAACGCTATTGGAGAGATGTTAACTGGCGATGGATATTGAGGGAACATACTGGTGGCAGTTCCTGAATAATGACACTAGAAACCCTACCCCTTTAACCTTCCAGGGTTACCTTTAGAACTATGAGAAGGGTAGAGGAGGAGAAGTAACCTCACTCTGGAGACCTGAATAGGTTGGGATAATGAGCCCCATGAAGCCATATGCTACATTAGAATTATATTTCTGTTGTCAGCTCAGATAAGTTGTTTAAACTGCTTGTTAATGACTAAGACTGTATTTAAATTTCACGATCATGTGCAAATTTCACATTCCTTGAATATGTAAAAAGGAATCTTAATAGTCTAGATCTTTCATGATGACATTTGTGATCGAAGTCTAGGTGTCAAGAAAGTGAACTATGAGTTATTGCAGAAAACAGATCTGCACACAGGACTTTCTTCCTTAAATCTGTTTACCTGTTTGCTGCTTCTGAAGATATTGGCATCTTTACAGAGATGCAAACTTCTAATGTGTCAGTTCTTAGGATTCACTTGTTCATTGATTTATAAATATTTACTCAGTGCCTATTTTGTGTATTAGATACTAGGGGAATTATAACCTGAATAGAGGGGAATAGCCATGAAGGTAAACCAAGTGATAAAGATTTTTAAACAATTTTTAATTAATTAAATTAATTTTTAAAATATGATTTTCACATTACAAACAATAACATTTTTAATAAATATAAATGAACATTATGAGCAGAATAAATGCAAACTTGTACCTCAAGTAAAGCCATAAAATTTGAGCTGCCTAAATTTTTATTAAAAAACATAATCGGACAATTTTTTTGAAATAAGTTTATTTGTTCTATATCTCCTTATGATAACTTTTCTATCTGAATATTTATAAAACTTTATTGTTGTTTTTAGTACAAAGACAGCATTTATGTTTTTCTAATTTTGTTCTCACTTTACATCACTTTCAGACTTTTCATATAGCTTTGTATTTTTTATGTTCACTATTTTTGGTGACATTACAGTATTTCATTGCAATGATATATATACCACAGCTTATTCAGCCACCCTCTGATTGTTGGGATTTAGATTTTTTCCATTTTTTTAGGATTATAAACAGTGCATCTATAAGGATTTCTGTGCAGATGGTAACTTTAGATCTTTTAGTTGCATTCTTAGTACAGTCCCAAAACTGGGTCAGAAGAAACAGTCAACTTTGTAACTCTTAATATGTATCTCTAAATCTTACTCCTAAAATTTTGCACTGATTTATATAGTTTTCCCCGCTCCAAATCTAATAGAATACTTATTTCTCCACAGACTCACCAACATTGAATATTAGCATTTTAGCCTATTTTTGTCAAATGTATTGATATACAGTTTGTTAGAGCAGGTTTTTGAGTTTCATTTCTCCAGTTAGTAGAGAGTTTAAACAGTTTTCCAAATGATTATTAACAATTTTTTTCCTTCAAAAATTATTTTTTGCTATTTATATCTTTTGGCTTAGAATCTATTTGACTTTGAAGAATTAGTATTATTCTGCTAGGTGATTTTTGTTTCTTAAAGATTCTAGATTGTCATTTTTTATCTGACATATTTACCAAAAAGACTTTTCCCCAATTTATTTTTTTCTCCTTATTTTGAAAATATCTAATTTTGTTCTACAAAATCCTTTTATCTTTTGTGTATCCAAACATCTCTTTCTCCCACTAACATCTTCTGTTTGGAAAACATGTTTCTCTAGATAACAATTCAAATAAATACATTATTCATTTTTCTTACACTTTTAATGTTCATTTTTACCATACTGACATCTAATTTTCCCAAAGAATTTTTTTCCAAATTTATTAATGTATTTGTTTTCAGTTTTCAACATTCACTTCCATGAGTAAATTAAATTTTCTCCCCTTCCCTCCCCAAGATGTCGTGCAATCTTATATGAGTTCTACACATACATTCCTATTAAACACGTTTTCACATTAGTCATGCTGCATAGAAGAATTAAAATGAACAGGAGACACCATGAGCAAAACCAAACAAAACATAACAAAAGAGAAAATAGTCTGCTTCGTTCTGCATTCTGACCCCATAGTTCTTTCTCTGGATGTGGGTGGTATTTTACATCATGAGTTTTTTTGGAAATGTTTTAGGTCTTTGCATTGCTGAGAAGGGCTAAGTCTGTCAAAATCAGTCCTCTCACACTGTATAATGTTTCCCGGGTTCTGCTCACTTTACTCAGCATCAGTTCATATTAGTTTTTCCAGTTTTTTCTGAAGTCTGTCTGTTCATCATTTCTTATTGCACAATAGTATTCCTATTCATATACCACAACTTATTCAGCCATTCCACAATTGATGGTCATCCCCTCAGTTTCCAGTTCTTGACCACCACAAAAGAGCTGCTGTAAATATTTTTGTACATGTGGGTCCGTTTCCCATTTTATCCCCACTGGGATACAGTCCAAGAAGTGGAAGAGTATGCACATTTTTGTAGCCCTTTGGACATAGTTCCAAATTACTCTCCATAATGGTTGGATCAGCTCAGAGCTCCAACAACGATGAATTAGTGTTCCAACTCTCCCACATCTCCAACATTTACCATTTTCCTGTTTTGTCATGTTAGTCATCCTGGTAGGTGAGATGTGGTACCTCAGAGTTGTTTTAATTTGCATCTCTCTAATGAATAGTGATTTAGAGCATTTTTTCATATGACTAGAGAGAATTTTAATTTCTTCCTCTGAAAACTGCCTGTTCATATCCTTTCACTATTTATCAATGTTTATAATTCTTTTTACCATTTAAAATATTGTGTTTAGTAAATACTAATCTCTCCTATAAACCAGGTTCTATTTCTGAAGTATTTAATCTGTTCTACTAATCAATTTTTATTTTTCTGTGCCATTCCAGGAAGGTTTTGTAATTATTTCTTTAGAAGACATATTGCTATCTAGCAAGACAGAAAACCCCCTTTTTTGTTTTTTATTGTTACTTTTGATATTTTTGCTCTTTCATTTTTCCTGTTATTTCTTTAGCAAACTGTGTGTTACTATTGAATTAAATCTATACATTATATTTGCTACATTAGTGTGACCTAACCATGCACAATGTAACCAATTCCCCTCATTTTATAGATGAGGTATATCAGGCCCAGGGAGGTAACGTTACTTGCATAGAACCACTCAGTTACTTAACAGCAGCATGCAGACTAGAATCCAGATATTCTGATCACTAGTTCCTTGTTCTTTTCGCTATTGTTATTATTTGTCCTTTATTAGAGGACCATGAGATACCAGGGAGGGATGCCATGGCATGTAGGTGACTTGGATTTGAGGGAGGGAGGCCTGTGCAAAGTCACCAGCCTCACTTTCTCCTCTTGAGCCATCTGGGTCCAAGGTCCAGATATAGATCAAGACAACTGGCGATGGTCCCCGATGCAGTGGGGGACATCGACCTTTTTTACGCTCAGGTCTTTCCTAGATCTCAGTTTGGCTGATACAACGCTCATTAAAGCTAGGTAAGAAATGAGGCAGAGAATGGTTTCTTTTACTTAGTTAAAAAAATAACTTGAGGAGGAAGGGAAGACCCTCAGGATTTCTGGCCAAAACAGAAACAATTGCTATTTACATTTACTCTGAGCCAGTCAGGGCCCAAAGATACTCACCAGTGAGGAGAAAATGTTGGTTTAAAAAAATGGCGATCAAAACTTTGGGAGAAATAACAGGATCCTGGAATTTGTGATATCTGTAGAGGGAAATGCTAGATAGAAGATAGATTTTAAGAACACAGGTTTCACAAATTTCAGTGACTAATTAGCCTCTTTCCCACATCCATTATACAAGGACAGTGCTGGTGATAATGAACATAAGAATAGCTCAGAAAAAGACAATTTTTGGTGGGCTGCAGTTCCAGTGTGAGCAGATGTTGTAATATGGCTGCCAAGAAAAAAACACTACTGCTGTTAGGGAATGCATTAATACAAATAAATACCCAGAATAAGGGAGGCCATAATCACAACATACCCTGCCCTTCTCAGACCACATTTGGAATCTTGTGTACTCTTCAGAGTGCTATACATTGGAAGGGACATTGTCAAAGGGCATCCCTGACTTCCTTCTGGCTCAGCTCAAAAGTCTCAGCTTGTGCAGATCTTTCCAGTCATCCACCTCTTTCCAGTTCATCCTTCAGAGGCTATAGAATACCAGGACCAAAAGGAGGCCTAGTCCCCAATGAGCCCACCTCCCCTACCCCACAGACATCCACACTCCTTCCATTTATACAGCACACATTTGGTATATATGTAGTTATTTGCATATTTTCTCCCCCATTAGAGAGTGTAAACTCCTTGAGAGCAGGGACCATGTTTGATTCTTTATTTGTATCCCCAACATTTGGCATAGTGTCTAGAGCATAGTAACCACTTAATAATTACTCACTGACTCATTGGCTGACAAATTGCAGCAGTTCTAAAGGAGAGTGAACAGTGTGCTGTGGGGTCTAAAAATCATGTCTTCTGATAGGTAAAGGATTGGAGAATGTTTAGCCTAGAGAAGACTTGGGAAGTCAAGAGGGGGAAGAGTTTGGGAACATATTATTTGCCCTCAGGTTTTTGAAAGGTTATCATCTGGAAAGGGGACTCTCCCTTATTATAGGTAGACCCAGGAGACAGAGCTAAGACCAATGTATGGAAGCGGTTTAAATACAGATTCGGACTCAGTATAATTGATTGAAAGATGTGTCATGAAGGAGGGATATGTACTACATATACATACATACGCATATACATTGTCATATATATTGCAATGAAAGTGAAGTAAAAACAAAAGACAGCAATAAAAATTTTAAAGCATTTGATTTGATATAAAAAAGCTTACTTTAAATAAAGCCTTTCTTCCAACAAGATGTCTGATGATGTCTGTATCAGAATTATTCAAGATTATTGGACAGATAAAATAATTTAGATAATTTGTTTGGCAGCCTTCTGTTCATTAATATCAGATGAGGCATAGAACAGGGAGATTTTTGCTTTCCAAAGGCTATGATCATGGAGGTCGTCCAATGCAAAATTCAAAGTTCCAATGAAAGAGGGATTTCCTATAGGTGTTAAGGTCCTCAAGATGGTCCAGTTTGTGGGTAACATTATGGCATCAAGCCCTGGAACATTTCAGAATGTCAGAATATGTCCCATAATCATTCAAAAGTGTTTGACCTAACCATCCACATAGGAAAAATCTGGTGAATTAAGAATGACTATGTCTGTACCACTGCCTTGTAACTAGATGGACAGCCTCTTAGTGTTATGCACATCTTGGACAGACATTTAGACAGCCATAAATTGCATGTAGAAAGAAAGAGAAGGATAAAATGAGAATAGATTGACTTTGGGAAGTTACAAAATTTCTCTAATGACCTTAAACTTCTTTCTGAAACAAAGGTTCATATTTTTTGATACCAAATATTCTACCAGTGTTGTGCTATGGCTATGAGTCATGGAACATTTCAGTCTCTGAGGAACTGACAATGAATATCACTCAGAGGACAATGGAGAGATGTGTGGTAGCTGTGAGCAGACTGCAACACGTGAGAAAAAAAGAAACTATGAGGAAGAAACGGTAAAAGAGATTTACAAAGAAATGTATGATTGAAAAAGAAATGGTCTGGTCAAGTGGCAAAAGCAAGGGATTACCAGTAGACGTGTCATGCTCTCTACTGATATTTGCACAATTACAGAGAAACTAAGAAAGGTCTCTACCCTTTTGGGTGGACCCCCCCCTCCACCCCTGACATAGAGGAGGATATAGGCAAGAGTCACAGTGGACGGACAAGGATAGATGCATTGCAGTTTCCATCACTGGAGGGAACATGCACATAGATGAGATCACAAATCCATTTGGGATATCTCTATCTCTATCTCCATCTCTATCTCTATCTATCTCTATATCTCTATCTCTAACTATATATATCTCCATATATGTATATGTATATCTATATCTGTATCTATCTATCTATATCTATATCTATATCTATATCTATATCTATATATATATATATATATGTAAAGAAAGAAAATTGGTGCTATCAGTGTCAGTACTCCCTCCACCAGTATGGATCAGAATTCATATCTTCCTTCTTATCCTGCATGATTCATATCCTTCCATAAATCCCGCATAGTCAATCTGTGCAATGTGTGATAGAGTTGCCCTTAGGTGTTTTAATATTTCACAGATACTTGTTACTCTCAATCCATGAGCATTCTCATTCCTTTCCCAAACATACATGACCTTAATCGTACCTTTTATACTATTTTTTTTGTACATGTCATCATTAGTAGTGTATTATAGTCTATACCCACCACTCATTTTCCGTCATTGCCTTTTGGGTCCTCAGTTATTTTGATGCCTTAAGAATTTGAAAATCTATGATTTACAGCTATGATAGCATTAGTGAGAGAATTTTGGTGTTAAAAAGTTGAGCTTTGTGGAAAAAGTCACAAAAATATGTGCTAAAATGTATATGTGCGATCATTTAAAATGCTAGATTTGGGTATTCATTTGGTACTTATTTCTCAAATACGATAGAGTCTGCTGTTTTCTTCTTCTTTAATTCTGGCAACAGTTGATTGTTCATCTATAGCCCCTGTCTGAGATGTATATATTAATAGCCCAACTCATGGGATATCCCTTGCATTTCATATCAAAATCTTGGATATGCAAATTCTTCATTCATTTTTTTTCCGGGACTTACTAGTCTGTCTGACCGATGGACTTTGAATCTTTTTAAGGAAGGCCTGTAGTATTCCAACACAATCAGCCTATAGCATCTACAATCCACTTTGATTAGAATGTAGAGAAAGAGATCTCACATCTAGAATACCAGCAATTAAATTAATCTGTGTAGACAGTCTAAAAAAATTTTGTGATTGTTAGCAACCTCTGCCCTCTTTCCCACCAATCTGTCACTGTCACCGTGGGACCGAAAGGCAGCTGGCAACAACTTTGTATTTTTATCTGTTTCATGGGCCTCCCTGTCTAATAATTCACTACCTAGTGACCAACTTGATGGCAATAGGCCTTTCTACTCTTAGTTAAACTGGTCTTCAGACAATCATAGTTATAGTTTGTTGTAGGAACCATAGTTGAAATCTTTTTCAGCTTGATAGAATCTGCCAGAATCCAAATTCCACTTGCATAGCTTATGAGAACTTAGAGCCACTCTGTAACCCAATGAGCCATCAGAGCAGAACTTGTGTGGAACACTGTTACACATGAAATCTAGTTATCAAACTGTGACCCAAAAGGTCATAGAGAGATTCAAGGTCAGTGTCTGGGGCAGAGATTGAGCATGAGGAGGAAGTTCAAAATTTGAGGCAGGAGAATGGAATAGCAGAATTGGAAGGAAGAAGATTGAGGGGTGGGAGGTGATTACATCATCACCAAATCAGAAAGGGGCTCATACCATTGCTGAGACAATTATTGTTCTTTCTGGCACAGATTCAAAGGCATCTAGAAAAATGTATCATAGATTAGTGCTCCTTATTACTTGTCCAACATAAACCACTCCTTGTCTTGGATGAAAAGAGTGATTATTTTCAAGATGTATTTCAACAGTAGGGAATATTTGCTAAAATGTGTCTAAGATCACAATATCTTTGTAAGATCTTTGTATACTTTGTAAACCATTGTGAGTTTGTACCAGGTAGGCGAATGTAGCTCATTATCTTTTGTTGCACTGTCAGGGGAAAATTGAAGGAAAAATTTTTTTCATCTCTTCTGAAAGTGAACACTGTATGCCAGTGGAAGACAGAAACAATGAGAGATATTGGGAGGAAGGGATTAGAAAAAGAATATGGAAGAGACTAAAACATGGAAGCAGGACTGGCCAGAAGAGAGTGAACTGGAAAGGACAAAAGTGAGAAGATAGTTCTTATGATAACTTGAAGAAATAACTGGAAAAAGCTAAATGACATGGAAATTGGAACCTAAGTGCGCTTTCTCTCTCTCTCTCTCTCTCTCTCTCTCTCTCTCTCTCTCTCTCTCTCTCTCTCTCTCTCTCTCTCTCTCTCTCTCTCTCTCTCTCTCTCTCTTCCTCCCTTCCCCCACCTGCCTGTCTTCTTTCTCTCTATCTCTCTGTTTCTGTCTCTTCTCTCTGTGTCTTTCTATCTCTGTCTCTTAAGGGGGAAATAGCAGCTTTTGAATTGAGTGAATTGCGATCTGGTCACCTTACAGATTTTTAAATGATATGAGTTTCTCTCTCCAATAAATGGCTACCTCACTTGAACCTTGGCATAAAATTGCAGTCCTGGAATTCCTGACTACCTGTTATTTGATTCCTATATCTGTCACTGCATTTGCTGCAGTCTATGGCATTATCTCTTGTAATGACATTTGGTGTTGCTGCGCCGAAGTGTTATTACCATTCATTAAGGCTGAACATTTAGGCTCAGGTTGGACATTACCTGCCTCCAAAGAATTGGATTTACTGTGCTGTGAGGAATGTGTTTACAAGTGCTTCTTTTTATTAGGGGAGGGAGGGCGACATAAAGAAAGCTCCAATGCAGGGATTTAGCCAGGCTCCAAGAAAGGCATTGTCAGACTACTGCCCAGGCGGTTTGCTTGTAATCTCCATTGCTGTTTTAGAGAAGGAAGCTCATGTTTTAGGAGAGCATCATACAGAAAAGTAAAGATGGGAATTGGGCTTGCAGGTGTTCTTAACTCAAATTTCAGGTACCATGTTCCAAAAGCCTTTTGGATTTTAGCTTTAGGCTTTGACCTACAGATCATGTGTCAGTAGACTCTCTCCATCTTTGGGAATATCACATTCTGATTAAGAGAAGTATTCTGGTGAAGTATTCTCTATACCTCTCTACCTCAGGAAGCCTAGGGCATAGGGAGAAATATTCATGCAAGCAGGGGTAAATAGAGTCTGCCTCTATGTCCCAGGTTTCTCTTCTGTCCCAGGTTTCTCTTCTTTATCAGATCCATTGACTGGATGGAGTAAACACAGGAATTTGGTTTATGCATTCTTATGCAAAATTTACAAGTTCTGTTGGATCATTGCATTTAACAAGAGGTGAACCTTAGTCAGAAGCAGTGCTATTTGTCACTGTAAATCTCTGCCAGTTTCCATCCATTCAGGGACAACTTTGTTTGCCAATGCTTTTGAATAATATGTTTCCCAATGCCAGTATGGACGCACCCATCATTCTGTGACATGTCCAGGGCCCTTTCCCTTCACAAATACTCATTAAAAAAAATGTGACTACACTTCATGCAGTATAGGTTTATGCAACCAAGTAGGTAATTGCTTTTTAAAAATTATTTTCTGTCAGCAACAAATAGATTTGTTTCATTGTTGGCACTGACATCAACCATATAACAGTAAGTCTCAGTAAATCATAAATCTGAAGCAGGCTAGTTCCTGAAAGGACCTTAGTAGTCATTCCTCTCCAGTCTTGTCTTTTTACACAAAGAAGCTTTACTTATGGGCTTATTTCCTTTTAAAAATTATGTTCAACTCTTTTGAAAGGACTCATCAGAAATATCTATGACACTGAGGAGAAGCTTAGAATAGGTATTTTCCATCTTTGCATCTTCTGAGTTCCTTCTTGCCTCCCCACTGAGGGATATTTTCAAGACCTCTAGTTCAAAATAATTCCCCCTCAACTCAGCCTGTGACTAACTGAGCACATGATGTAGCACTGGGCTTTCTTCACACATCATATTTTCACTGAAAATTTGGAAAAATGAGGGGCCCTGAACACCATCACAGCATGATGTGTGTGCATATATACATATATATATATATATATATATATAATATATGTTTCTTCTCTTGTATAACAAATTATGTTATTTAAAATATTCAAGTTTTTCTACACAAACAAAAGGTGGCAGGGACTTAGTATTAATTTCTTTAAAAATTAGGGGATCCTACTGACCAGTTTCCTTATCTTATTGAATAACAAAAATCAATTCTACTCTTATCCCTAGCTGTGCATTATGTACAATACCAGAGGACCCTCTGGGGTGACCCAAAGTTCTCTATGGCTCTCAGAGGGCTGGCTACCTCTTTATCTGTCTCTTCTTTTATGTGGGTAGTAATGCTAGCTTAAGAGCTTGTGGGGTACATAGAGTTATCCAATCTGTCTCTTGCATCATGGTGTTCCATCAAGAAAATAAGCCCTTTTCCAATGCTTCTGCATTTCAAGGGCAATTGCTCATATAAGCGTGACATTAAATTGGATGTCATTTCTTGTTAATAATAATAGAAAAGGAACAAAACCAAATGAAACACAGCATAGACTCAGGACCCATAGCTCCTTCCTAGTCCAGGCCCCCACAACTCCTTTTGTTCTACAAGCATGTCAAACCCAGGAGTTCAAAGAAACATAATCTGGGTATTCAGATCCAGACGTCCCTCTTATCAAAATCCAAAGCTTAGATCTTTCCTCAGAGAGCGAACAAGTATCTATCCCAGAGTCAGTCTACTCATGGCTACCTTCTATGTCCAGATAGTTGGACTGACTCTAGAACCCGGGATTCCCTGAATGGTCTGTCTGTCTCTCAAGAGCAACCTGCGCCTTTAGCTCCACTGGTATTTTAGATTGGACTCGTATTGCTCCTCCGGGCAGTCAGATCTGTTTTCTCCCAGTTGTCAATCACTCTGCTCTGGCCGTGCAACCTGCTTTTCAATGCTCCTTACCTGCGCAGAGTTTTTCTGAGCCTTCTCATGTGTAGGAGTTGGCAACCTCACCATTAAATTTTCATCGATGGGAAGGAACTCCATGCTGATGACCACTTTGTTTCTTTACTATCTCTTTGAAATACAGAGCAGAATCCTTCAATCTTTCAACATTCTCACATCCCTACCTTTGGCTGATCACTGAATCATGGTACTGGAAGCTTAGCTGAACTCCCTGCTATGCTTTATCATCATCACCACCACCACCATCATCATCGCTAGCATTTTGCAGGGCTTTAACGTTTTCAGACCATTTAATGTTATCTCACTCGATCCTCACAAAAACCCTGTAATGGAGCTGCTATTGCTATCCTCATTTTACAGACAAGGAAACTGAGGCTAAAAGAGGGTCATACAGCTAGGGAATATCTTAAGTAAGATATGAAGTCAGATCTTAAAGACTCCTAATCCAGCACACTACCCGCTGTGCCACCTAGCCTCCTTCAGTATAATTCTTCCTTGAAGGCTTCCTGATTCCTCCAGCTCAGATTATTTTCTTCCATCTCTACCTTCTTTTATGTTGATTATATCACACAAATGCCTGAAAGGGCAAGAACAGAATCTAGCTGCCTTATTATCTTATTTACCACTTGTTTCATATTCCCTGTCTTGTTTCACTCGTCCAGATTGAGGACAGCAGCAATTCCTTCTACTTCTTCTAGGTGGCACAATGCTGGGCCTGGAGTCAAGAAGATCTGAATTCAAATTCAGCCTCAGACACTTACTAGCTGTGTGATCCTAAGCAAGTTAACTTCTGTCTGTTTCGCTTACTTCAAATGTAAAATAAGGATAATAATATCACCCAAGGTTATTGTGAGAATCAAATGAGATAATATAGTTGTAAAATACTTAGCAGTGCTTGACAAACAGTAGCCCCTTGATAAAGGCTTATTGGCATTCTTTCCCCTTGTTTACCCTTCAGGGCCCTGAGCACTGAATTTCAACACATTGTAGGAAAATGTAAAAATATTTATTGGTTGATTGAATCCATAATTTTGGGGGGGAATAGAAAAGGTGTTCAAGAAGGACAAGTACCTCTGGTGTGAGGGCTTGCTGAGCCCTTTACAAGGCTGCTCATTCAATTTTGGTGTCCATCTGTCACTCAATTCTCAACTCCAAGAAGCGACAGCTGTATAGCGCCTACATCCTGGTAAAGCCATCTTGGCAGAGGGACTAAACCAGGTTGAGGGTAACCAGTGGACCTCAGCACTACCTGTGATTTAGGGTAATGTCTACCCCTAACTATGTGAAGACTTGCCCCAGCAAAATGGGCAAATGAAAGCAATGTATTCTAATGGCCCTGAAGATAGTTGAAGCAGAGCCTGTGGAGTGCATCCTGGGCCACTGCCAGTCATCATGACCATTGAAATTTGATGACTTTGGAAGAGAGAATGAAACTGTTGACATTGTGAAACTCTGATTAACTTAAATCTAATATATTTGGAAGTCAAGATATCACCTCATGATGTCACTGGTCTTCTTTGAAACAAAATTTAAAATATTAGAACAGTGAATGCTTTTGACATTAGGATTATTATTAGCTCTTTGAAGACAAGTATAGGTCTTTTTGTTGTTTTTTTTTTAAATTTAATATTTTATTTTTCCCCCAATTACACCTAAAAACTATTTTAACATTCTTTTTTTAATTCTGAGTTTCAAATTATCCCCTTCCCTTCTTTCCTTCACCACTCATTAAGAAGGCAATCAATTTGACATAGTTTGTACATGTGCACTTATGCAAAACATAATTTCCATGTATGTCATGTTGTGAAAGAAAACATGAGAATAAAAAGAAAGAAAAGAAAAAAGTATGCTTCAATCTTCATTCAGACTCCATCAGTTCTTTTTCTGGAGATGGATAGCAATTTTCATCATAAGTTCTTTAGAATTGTCTTGGATCATTGTATGCTGAGAATAGCTGCTATTCAGTTGATCATCATATAATATTGCTATTACTGTATATAATGTTCACTTGGTTCTGCTCATTTCACTTTGCATCGGTTCATATACACCTTTCCAGGTTTTTCTGACAGCATCCTGCCTATCATTTCTTATAGTACAATGATATTCCATTCAGTTGTATACCACAACTTTTTCAGGCATTCCCCAACTGATAGACATTCCCCTCAATTTTCAATTGTTTGCCACCACAAAAAGATCTACTATAGATATTTTTGTACATATCGGTCCTTTCCCTTTTAGTTTTTTTATCTCTTTGGGATACAGACCTAGTAGTGGTATTGCTTAATCAAAGGGCATGCATGATTTTTATAGCCCTTTGGGCATAGTTCCAAATAGCTCTACAGAATGGTTGACTCAGTATACAATTTCACCATTTGTTGTTCTTTTAAATGAAACTAGTATATCAGGAGAGGGGCTAGAAGTAGCAGTGCCATTTAGAAACATCTATCCATCTATGTTCCAAAGGGGATGAGAAATTATAAGTTCCCTCTGGCTACCTACAGTCTTATACAATCACATGACCTTTAGACCATTAAGCTCTATGTCCCACTGGCCCCATATCTCTGCCTAGCACAAGCCCTAGATAAGGCTTAGAAACTTAGTGTTGTGTTCCTTGTTTCTGTGGCTGAATTTGTTGCGGCCAGGTTCCTATATGACAGAAAGGATAAAAATTTCTTTCTAAGACTAGTGTAGACACTTCTTCCTCTCCTTCAGATGCCACGGCATCCATGTCCACTCAGTGGTGTTGTGGGCTACTGTGGTGTAGCGGAAAGAACACTTGAAGCCAAGAGACACTCAAATTCAGTCCTCTGGAACTTACTGTCTATAGCTTCATGAGCAAAGGGCTACCTCCCCATCTGTAAAATGGGAATAATAATGCCTCAACAGTTGTCATAAGAATTGAATGAGAATGCACAGGAAGCACTTTGTACCTGCCAATTGCTAGCTATCACAGTGCCTGGAACACTGGACTTGGAGTCAGGAAGACTTGAGCTCAAATCCAACCTCAGATACGTGCTGTGTAACCCTGGGTAAGTTATTGAAACTCTGCCTCTGTTTCTTTATCTGTAAAATAAATGCAATAATAACATCTACCTCCCAGGGTTGTTATGAGGATAAAGTGAGATAATATTTGTAAAGTGCTTTGTAAACCTTGACAATGCCTATAAATGCTAGCTACAAGAGGAAGAAGATGGAAAGATGGCTCTGAGAAAACTGGAAAGGGCCAAAACTCAGGCTTCTCTCCTAGACTAATTTCACCCAAGTAAAGAAGATATAGTCAGGGCAAGTCAGTTGCTCTAAAAACATTCCTGTTCTGTTTTAGGCTTTTATCACTTGAGATGAGAAGGTTGACCTAGAGAAAGAGAGTTTGCTTCTGGTTTTGAGGCTCATTGGATTGCAGATTTAGAGGTAGAAGGGGCCATGTTGTCAAACTTCTTTAATCAACCCAGATGACGAGCACTGAAGCCCAGAGATGTTAAATACTTTTCCAAGGTCACCCAGACAGTTAATGATGACAGAGGCAGGATTGGAGCTAAGATTCTCTGACTCCAATTTTCTTTCCATTGAACCATACTGAGTCAAGTCTTTCTATAAAAATAAAATTCACAACTTCAAGTCATGCAAATGACACCAACCAAATTCTTTGCACCTGGGATAGCGAATGTCTTCTATTATCCCTAGCATAGAGTATAGTTGCTGAATAAATCTTCACTATATGAATGAATGAAGTAAGGCCCCTCTTCATGGTCATGAAAATCCAAAAAGATCACTAAGGTGGATGGAACTGTAGAAAGCTCTACATCCATCACTGGAAGTATGGCATTTCCCATTTGCTCACTGAAGGGCCCAATTACATAACCACAGTTCTTGAGTTAAGGCTAAGCCAAACTACAGGTCAATTTGTGTCTAAGGAAGAGTATGCAAAATCTGTCAATGCAGCCACATTCCACCAGCCCTCATTCAGTGCCTCCTCTGTACACGTCAGGCATTGTGCTGGGTGATGGTGATACAAAGATTGCGAGAAATGCAGCCCTTGCCCTCTGCTAAAAGAAAAACCACAACTTGAGGCAAAGACCAATCAGAATATGTCCTTCATTTCTATTGAATATAAGAGTTTTATAGCTGGGAGGGGCTTTAGAGATTGTCTAGTTCAAAGACTTTCTAGTTTTAGGGATGAGGAAACTGAGAGTCAGAGAGGTGAAATATTTCCTATTTATTACACACATAGCTTGCTTTGTACATATTTGTTTGTGTGTTGCTTCCCCTTGGGATTATAAGCTCCTTGAGGGCAGGGACTCTCTTTTGCCCTTTATGGGTGGGCCCAGTGCTTAGCACAGTGCCTGGCATATAGTTGGTGCTTAATAAATGTTTATTGATTTATTAGTTAAAATTATTTGCCAAAGATCACAGTAAGTGATAAGGTTGAATTAGGTATTGGACCTAAGTTATATGCCTAAAATTTTAGTTCTCTTTTCCATGTACAATGTTATCCCTACCTGTGTATACAATGTACACACACAAGTGTATGCATGTACGTGCAGTCTCTCTCTCTCTCTCTCTCTCTCTCTCTCTCTCTCTCTCTCTCTCTCTCTCACACACACACACACACACACACACACACACACACACACACACGCATAACAAGATGGTTTCCATTCGGTCAGTTCCTATTCTCTCTAGTCAGTAAGTTTTCGAGGAGAATTGTGGAATTGGCCCATTCTTCTCGGCCCCTTAGAATGACTCCAAACTAAGCCATATGTCCTGGAATTTCCCTGAATAGATTAAAAATATTCTCCTACGTAGATCTGAGATCCTGGAGACAGGTCAGAACCAAACTGGGTTTAAGGAGTATGTTGTATTGGTTGTAATTAAAGAAGCAAAAGATAAGTAGACCTTCAATTCAGTGAAACTTTCTGCTACTAGACAGAGTTCTAAAATTTGGCTTATTTGTCACTTGTAACTGTGGCTTGGAATTATGGAAACTCAAGCAATGTGAAATGCTATGCAACCCAAAGAGAATACAGTCAATATGGCAAACTCTAGCTCATACACAGTGCACACCTTTTCTGCTAAGCTCATGTAATTTATTTTTAACACAAAGAGTACTGGGTTTTTTTCAAGGTCACTATTTTATTGTGAGTATATGAGGTCATTTAGCCCCTCTCAGATTCAGTTTTTTATATGTGAAAGGGGGATGATAGTAGCATCTGCATCCCAGGATTATCATGAGGCTCAAATGATGAACTTTTGACCATGATTTCTTGGTTATTTTCCATGGAAAAATTACATGTCATTGGGGAAAGGAGATTAATATAGAATAGACTGACATACTGCTTGTTCCCTTAGTGTGAAATATCAACATCATTTTTCAATCACCTGACAAAATTTTTAGTCAGTATCTTCAATTCAATTCATCAAATATTTATCAAATTTCTCCCAAGTATAAGGCACTATGTTACTTGCTAGGGATACAAAGACAAATGACGCCTGTCTTCAGGAGCTTACATTCTATGAGACTAATCTATGTGAATAATACTGGATGTGTTGAAGTCTACATGGTCAAGATAATTTAAGGACCACCTAGAATAACAAGATGATATCCCCTGACTAATTTGCTTAGGCAATTTTTGTCTTGGTTACAAGATTAATATTCATTTCAAACTATATCAGTCTGAAATGCCATAAAATTCCTGTATGATTTGATTGGACTAGACAGATGAGTCAGTATGGTCTTCTAACATAAAAGTCCCAGGGAAGAAGGGAGACCTGTGGTAGAAGACACTTCCAAAGAAGCTGTCCTTTAGTGCCTGATCATGTTTGGGACAGCTAAATGGTGCAGTGGATAGAATACTATGTCTAGAGTCAGGAAGACCTGAGTTCAAATCCAACCTCAGACACTGGCTGTGTGACCCTGGGCATGTGACTTAACCCTCATGATGAGTTTCTTCATGTACAAAATAATCTGGAGAAGGAAATGGCAAATCATTCCAGTATCTTTGCCAAGAAAACCCTGAATGGGGTCATGAATCAATCATGACTGAAATGAATAAACAACATGTTATGGAGATACTGTTTTCTTGAAGGTTGGGCCAATGGAGGACAAACTCTGGAAGGTTTTTCCAAGATGGAAAGGTTCCTAGGATGGTTCCAGGATCAGGTTGATGGTCCCTACCTGTTCTGAGCCCTAGAATTCTATGAGAACATACTGATTAGGGGTCCTCAACTTTGGGCAAATCATTGACTCTCTCTGGTCTCTCAGTTCCCTTATCCTTGAAAATGTAGGGTTTGAACTAGCCAATCTCCTAAGCTCCCTCCCAGCTCTAAAGCTGTGATCCCACTCTTCCCTCATAGTCCCTCTTTTTGTGGGAAGCAGCACCTTAAGTCAGTCAGAGGGTTCCCCCTCTCTGTTGATAGTAGAATCCCAAAGTGGGAAAAGGGAAAAGGAGCAGGCATTTATTAAACACTTACTCTGCACTAGGCATTGGGATAAGGACTATTGTGAGTATCTACTGTAGAACTGAGGACCTTCGCATGTTTTTTAAAACTAAGTTTTACAGATGTCATTTGTCTTTATATCAACCAGCCTACCTTTTGTGTTTTAGTCTCATGACTGCTCTCAAAGAACCACCAAAATATGACCCTCACATATTTTTTAAAAAGGATATTCATATGTTTTGCATGATTTCACATGGATAATTGAAAGCACATTGTTTGCCTTCTCAACAAGTGGGATAAGGTCTGGAGGGAGTGAGAGAATTTGGAACTCAAAATATAAAAATCAAAATGAATGCTAAAAACAAATAAATAATATGTTTTAAAAGAAGTATGGCCTCATGAACAGACCAAGTTTGTTTTCCAAAGTCCAGACCAGCTAATCATGGAAAGGCATAGTCTCAGTTGACTCAGTTGAGGAAACTTTTTTGACCAAGGAGAAATTTTTTTAAAAGCCTATTTGAGGTTTTCTTGGCAAAGATACTGGAATGGTTTCCTGTTTCCTTCTCCAGCTCTTTGTTTAGACGAAGAAACTCATCATGAGGGTTGTGTCTTGCCCATGGTCACACACTAGTGTCTGAGGCTGGATTTAGACTCAGGTATTGCTGACTCTAGACGAAGTATTCTATCCAGTGTATCACCTACCTGTCCCAAGGCATCAAGGGACAGTTTCCTTGGAAGCATCTTCTACTACAGATCTCCCATTTTTCCTAGGACTTTTATGTTGGGAGACCATTCTGACCTCTCTCTCTAATCTATTCAATATCATGAAATCAAGAAATAAATACCATGAACAATTCCTTTCAAAGAAATATTGATAAATGCTGATCATGGCAAAAACCAAATAGCATTTACAAAAAAACGAAACTGTGTTTTAACGTATGGGAAAAGACATTTAATTGATATGGAAGCTATCCCTGAGGCAACTGTCTGTATAGTCAGACCACTGACTCATCAAAACTAAGATCAGAATTTATAATAAATAAGAACAAAGGATAGTAATGAGAAAAGTACATAGCATACAGCTAAGGAGATTTAACTCTGAACTAAACCAGATATTGAAAGTTTAAAAAGAGAAACAGGCAATAGACACAACTTTAACACCAACTATGATAATTTCATCCAGATACTCAGCCAATGTAAATTAATTGCCACAACAGGGAGACTAAAACAGCCCAGAAAAATGCCTCAGTCAGCAAACATTTGACTTACTTGCCAAATGGAGTGAAATAGCTGCCAAAGACAGCACCAGTTTAGAATTTAAATTCATCTGTAGAATCTTACGAAGGAAGATGATGAATGATTATGAAGCATAATCTTATAAAGCAGAGAGAAGCAGTAGAGGGTAAAAATGGTCTAAAGAAAAGTATGAATCAGGAAATTGCTAATCACTTTCACTGATCCCAAACTCCCCATAACAGTAAAGGCATGCCTTTTTAATATAGACTTTTAAACTGATGGTGCTATGTGACAGTGAAACCTGGTGCTTCTAAAGAGCTAAAAATGAGCATCACGCAGAGCGCAATATAAAGGGATATGGTGGATGTAAGCAGACTAATAACCAATGAGGAACTCTGAAGAAGAACAAATTTAAATGATATCATTAATGGATTGACAGAAATGCACTGGTAACATGACAAGAGTGACGGATGACAGGTGGATGGCTAATGCTTTATTTCTACTCTCAGGGTCTTAGGAGAAATTAAGAAAGGTCTCTAGCTAAGAGGGCTGACTCTCCATGGTGAATTTTTGAGAGTACAAAACTGAGAGGAGTACAGGATGGACAAGTACAGATGAGTTTATAGTCAGCATCATTTGAGGGAACTATAAAGTTGATGAGATCGCAGATCCATTGGAGTATTTAATGCTGAATGGAAGATGGTTTAGGATAGGCTATTAGCAGGCCATATTGATTTTCTAGGCTTGTGGAAATTTCATAATAATAAGTACTAAGGAGAAGACTGTAATGTGGCATGTATGCTGGTGTGATTAAGGTTATCAACAGCCTTAGAAAAATAAATCAACAGGTATTTATTTATTTTTTTGTTTTAAGTTAATTTATTTGTTTTCAGTTTTCTATAATCACTTTCACAAATCTTAGATTTTCTCCCCCTCCCTCCCTGAGATGGTGTGCAAACTTATATGGGTTCTACACAAACATTTTTATTAAATACACTTTCACCATAGTCATGCTGCATAGAGTTAAAATGAATGGGAGAAACAATGAAAAAAAACAAAATCAAACAAAACATAACACAAGAGAAAATAATCTGCTTCATTCTGCATTTCAGTTCCATAGTTCTTTCTCTGGATCTGGAAGGTATCTTCCCTCAAGAGTCCATTGGGCATTTTTAAGGTCCTTGCATTGCTCTGAAGGGCTAAGTTTATCAGAAAAATTCTTCTCATACTGTGGTTGTTACTCTATACCTTTGTACCTTCTCCTGGTTCTGCTCCTTTCACTCAGCATCAGTTCATATAAGTCCTTTCAGACCTCTCTGAAGTCTTCCTGTTCATCATTTTTTATAGCACAATAGTATTCCGTTACATTCATATAACACAACTTATTCAGGCATTCCCCAATTGATGGGTATCCCCTCGATTTCCAGTTCTTTGCCACCACAAAGGGAGCTGCTAGAAATATTTTTGTACATGTGAGACCCTTTCCAACTTTTATGATCTCTTGGAGATACAGTCCTAGAAGTGATATTCCTGGGTCAAAAGGTATGCACATTTTTGTAGCCCTTTGGACATAGTTCCAAATTGCACTTCAGAATGGTTGGATCAGCTCACAGCTCCACCAACAATGAAAGAATTAGTGTTCCAACTCTCCCACATCTTCTCCAACATTTATCATTTTCCTATTTTGTCATGTTAGTCAACCTGATAGGTGTGATGTGGTACCTCAGAGTTGTTTTACTCTAATCAATAGTGATTTAGAGCATTTTTTCATGACTATAGATAACTTTAATTTCTTCCTCTGAAAACTGCCTGTGCATATCCTTTGATCATTTATCAATTGGGGAATGATTTATATTCTTGTACGTTTGATTTAGTTTTCTATATATTTTAGAAATGAGGCCTTTATCCCAGACACTAGTTGCAAAAATGCTTTCCCAATTTTCTGCTTCCCTTCTAATCTTGGTTGCATTGGGCTTATTTATACAAAAACTTTTAATTTAATGTAATCAGAATTATCCATTTTGCACTTCATAATGTTCTCTATCTCGTTTGGTCAAAAATTTCTCCATTCCTAATACTGAACCAGCCCGGCACTCCTAGTATAAATCCTGCCTGGTCATAATGCATTATTCTCATCATAAATTGCTGTCTTCTTTTTGCTAATATTCTATTTAAAATTTTTCCATCTATATTCATTAGAGAAATTGGTCTATAATTTTCTTTTTTTATTTTGGCTCTTCCTTCTTTAGGTATCAGAACCATATTTGAATAATAAAAAGAATTTAGTAAGACTCCTTCACCAATTTTCCCAAATAGTCTAAATAATATTGGAATTAACTGTTCTTTAAATGTTTAATAGAATTCACTTGTAAATCCTTCTGGCCCTGGAGATTTTTTTTCCTAGGGAGTTCATTGATGGTTTGTTGAATTTCCTTTTCTGAGCTGGGGTTATTTAAGTGTTCAACTTCCTCTTCTGTTAATCTGGGCACTTTATATTTTTAAAAATATTCACTCATCTCACTTAGACTGTCAAATGTATGGGCATATAGTTGGGCAAAGTAATTTCTAATTATTGTTTTAGTTTCCTCCTCTTTGGGAGGTGAGTTCACCCCTTTCACCTTTGATATTGATAATTTAGTTTTCTTTCTCTTTTTAATTAAATTGACTCACAGTTTATCAATTTTCTTGTTTTTTATAAAATCAATACATAGTTCTATTTATTAGTTCAAAAGTTTTCTTGATTTCAATTTTATTAATCTTTCCTTTGGTTTTCAGTATTTCTAATTTGGTATATACTTGGGGATTTTCAATTTGTTGTCTTTTTGGCTTTTTCAGCTGCATGCCCAATTCATTGATCTTGTTTTTCTCTATTTTATTCACGTAGGTGTTCAATGATATAAAACTTCTCCTAAGAACTGGGTTTTGCAGTATCCCATAAGTTTTGGTAGATTGCCTCATCATTATTGTTATTCTCTTGAATGAAGTTTTTGATCATTTCTATGATTTGTTGTTTAACTCACACATTCTTTGGATTAGATTATTTAGTTTCCAATTAATTTTTGGTCTATCTTTCCATGGCCTTTTGTTACATATAATTTTTATTGCATTATGATTTGAGAAGGATGCATTAACTGTCTCTGCCTCTCTTCACTGGATTGTGCAGTTCCCAAGATTAACAAGTATCATCTTCCCTTATAGGGATATAAACAGTTTGCCCATATTGAATAGCAAGTTTTTCCCCATTTACCTTTTTATGCCTCTTTTGAGATCTGTGTTTGAAGATTGAATTTTCTACTGAACTCTGGCCTTTTCATCAGGAAGGTCTGGAAGTCCCTTATTTCATTGAATGTCCATCTCCTTGCCTGAAATATTATGTTCAATTTTGCTGGGTAAATGATCCTTGGTTGTAGACCCAGCTCCTTTGCCTTATGGAATATCATATTCCAATTCCTTCAATTTTATAATGCAGATGTTGCAAGGTCCTCTGTGCTTCTGACTGAAGTTCCTCAATATTTTAATTGTTTTTTTTTTGTGGCTACTTGCAGTATTTTCTCCTTCACTTGATATTTCTGGAATTTGGCAACAATATTCCTTGGTGTTTTTCATTTGGAATCTCTGGAGGTGATCGATGGATTCTTTTAATTGTTTTTCAGTTGTTTTTCCAATGAGAAATTTTACATTTTCTTCTGTTTTTTCATTCTTTACCTTCTGTTTGACTGATTCTTGATATCTCATAGAGTCATTAGCTTCTACTTTTCCAATTCTAATTTTAATAGATTGTTTTCTTCAGTTAACTTTTACATCTCTTTTTCCATTTGCCCAATTATTCCTTTTAAGGAGTTATTTCTTCCAGTTAGGTTTTGTACTTTCTTTTCCATTTGTCCAATTTTCCTTTTTAAGGAGCTGTTCTCTTCAGTGAGTTCTTTTTTCATATTTTTAAAATCATCAGCTAGTTTTTCTTCTGATTCTCTAATATGGCTTTTAAAATCCTTCTTGAGCTCTTCAAAGAATGGTCTTTGGGCTTGAGATCAGTTCATTTTCCCTTCTGAAGTTTCAGATGGAAATACAATCTCAATGCTGACTTCTTTGGTATTCATGTTTTGGTCCTTATCCCCATAGTAAGATTCTATTGTCTTTTAAAGTGAAGCTCTGCTTCTGGGGCACAGGAGGCTCTGTCCCACGGTTCTTGTGCTTGGAATGTGAGGCTTTGTGTATTGTGGCCTCTGGTTTTTTCAGCTTGAAGCTAAAATGTTGCCTCATGCTGAGCTGGCTGGTGTGCCAAGCAGAGACCAGATGAAGTCTTCTTGAGTATCCCCGAGTTACCCTGGAGCTAACTGTGTTAAGTATGGGGAAGGGTGGTCTGGCCCCAGGAGTTCTCCTCTGTGGAGCTAGAGCATAGGCAAGTTCTGCAGTCTAGTGTCTTCCTGATTGTCCTGGCTCTTCTGAGGCATGCCTGGAGTCCTGGTGTTGGTGCTTGTAGTCTCCACCCCCTTGGATCTCAGGATCTCCTCCCAGTTTGCTGAGGTGGGGCTGTCTGGGATAGCTCTGGTCCTGCACTGGTCCCCTTCAGCCATAGCAAAAGGGACCCCCCCTTTACAATTTTCCTAACCTCTTTGGCTAAGAGACTATTTATCCCTTCATCTGATTCCACTATTCCAGGATTTTTCCTGGAAAATATTCCCTGGGTTTTTCAAGGTCAACAAGGGGAGGGGATAACATTTACAGATCAATGCACCATCTTGGCTTCCGGAAGTTCAAGTTAGTGACTTACAGACATTTATTCTGTGGGCTGATAGTCTCAGGAGGGGTTGTTGCTGTTACCTGAAGTTCTGAGCTTCTCTCTCAGTTCCACTGGATTCCCATCCTAGGCTGATGTGTTTGAGAATCCACACTGTTTCAGACCGCCAGGTGGTTCTTGCTCTGCTTTGCTGTAGTGAGAAGGGATCTGGTATAGCCTGTGTGCTCTGTGCTCCTCTAGCCTCATGCAACAAGTCTTTCCTGTTGACCCTCTGGGCTGTCCTGGGCTGGAAATCTGCCACACTGTCTCCTAGTGAATCCTGCCACTCTAAGATTTATTCAGATTCTCTTTTTAGACATATTTGTAGGAGTTTGTCTTAGAATTTAGGTGAGTACTTGCTCTCACTCTGTCATGTTGGCTCCACCCCAGGTATTTATTTATTTTGAATTTTATTTTATTTTTTGTTACATTTTCAGTTATGAATTGTCTCCCCTCCCTCCCTCCTCATCCTGCATCAGAGAAAATCACCATTTGACAAACATATTTGCACACACATAAATGTATAAGGCACTGTGTTAGTTGCTAGGGATACAAAGACTAACAGTGCCTGTCTTCAAGGAGCATAATTATATGTGTGTATACGTACATATATGTATGTATTTATGTATGTATGAAAACCATACTAAACATACTTCTATTTATCAGTTCTTTCTCTGGAGCTGGATCACATCATCCTTTGTAGTTGATTTGAATATTTATAGTACTCAAGATAACTTATTTATTTACAACTATTATTCTAATAATATTGTTGTTAATGTCTACAATATTCTCTTGATCCTGCTCATTTCACCCTTCACTGTTTCAAAGAAGTCTTTCCATGATTTTCTAAAATTATTGAACTCATCATTTCTTATGGCACAGTAGTATTCCACCACAGTAATAAACCACAACCTTTTAGTCCTTCCCCAATTGATGGGCATCCCTTCAATTTCCATCAATAGGAATTTATTAGGCATTTATTATGTATGCCTAAGTGCTAGGTTCTAGTAACATGAGCAAAAAACAAAAGCAACCCTTGTCTTCAAGAAGTTTACCAAAGTATCCTATAATATGTTTGCACCCGTAGTGGTAAATGAAGAACTTTTTGATTCACATAATAATCAATGACTTCTCTGATGTTTTGTGAATGATTCTGTTCTTTGGGTGACACTGATTTTTTAATTGTAAGCACTATTCTTTGTACCATCTGTCATTTTGTGCTAAGCATAGCTCTAGTCCTGTGAGGGGAAGTGGAAGTAGTAAAAATCAGTGGTTTACAAATTGCAATGTTCTAGGATAGTCAGTAATTGATTAACATTTTGGAAAGCATCCTTATGATAGGAAATCTTGTGCCACAGAACATTTGTTTTCTACTAGGCAGTGAAGTGGCTGAACAATGGATGTGTTTCATAGAAGAAAAATAGAGTAGCAATGAACAGCCCCCAGAAAGGTTTGAATTCTTTGTTTTATTTTAGAATAAAGTCTATAATGAATGACATGTAGGTTATCTGGGGTAGACTGAACATCAGCAGCAGAAACGTGAAAGCCCTAGAAGGGGCTTCTTTTCCTTCTCTTCTTCCCTTCTCCTTCCCTCTCTCCATCTTCCTTCCTTTTTTCCTTCTTTCCTTCTTTCTTTCCTTCCTTCCTTCCTTCCTTCTTTTTCTTCCTTCTTTTTTTCTTCCTCTTTCCTTTCCTTCATTTTAATGTGCTTACCTGCCTGACTATCTTTCTACTTGCTTGCCTGCCTTTATTTTTTCTTAACAGTATTTTATTTTTTTCTTAATTACATGTCAAAACACTATTTGGCATTCCTTTTTGCAAGATTTTGAAATCCAAATATTTCTCCCTCCTTCCTCTCCCCTCTTCTGGAAATGAAAGGCAATTTAATATAGATTATATATGTGCTATCATGTAAAACATATTTATATATTTGTCACAGTCATGAAAGAAGAAACAGATCAAAAGAAAAAACTCACAAAAAAAGAAGAAAATGAGTCCATCAGTTCTTTATTGGGATATGGCTAGCATTTCCATTTGTGAGTCCTTTGTACTTATCTTGGATCATTGTGTTACTGAGAGGAGCTGAGTCATTCATAGGTGATCATCACACAATGTTGCTGATACTAAGTACGGTGTTTTCCTGGTTCTGCTCATTTCACTTTGTATCAGTCCATACAAGTCCCTCCAGGTTTTTCTGAAATCTGCCTGTTGATTATTTCCTATTGCATAATATTATTCCATTATATTCTCATGCCACAGTTTGTTTAGCCATTCCCCAACTGATGGACTTCCCCTGAACTTTTAATATTTTGCCACCATGAAAATGGCTGCTATAAATATTTTTGCACATATCCTTTTCCCTTTTTTATGATCTCTTTGGGATACAGACCTAGTCCTGATATTGCTGGATTGAAGGGTATGCCCAGTTTAGTTGCCCTTCGGGCATATTTCCAATTTACTTTTCAGAATGGTTGTATCAGTTCATAACACCAACAGTACATTAGTGTCCCAATTTTCCTACATCCTCACCAGCATTTATTTTTTTATGTCATATTAGCTAATCTGATAGATGTGAGGTAGTATCTGAGTTGTTTTAATTTGCATTTTTCTAATCAAAAGTGATTCAGTGTACTTTTTCATGTTCCTGTAGATAGCTTTGACTTCTTTATCTGAAAACTGCCTGGTCATCTCCTTTGACCATTTATCAATTGGGGAATGCCTTGTAGTCTAGTAAATTTGACTCAGTTCTCTACATATTTGAGAACTGAGGTCTCTATCAGAACCACTTGAAGTAAAGATTGTTTCCCAGCTTTGTGCTTTCCTTCTAATCTTGGTTGTATAGATTTTGTTTGTATAAAAGGTTTTTTTTTTAATTTTAACATAATCAAAATTTTCTTTTTTACATTTTGCAAGGCTCTCTGTCTCTTGTTTGGTCATGAATTCTTCCTTCTACATAGATTTAACAGGTAGACTATTCCTTGCTCTTCTAAATTGCTTATGGTATCAACTTTTATGTCTAAATTATCCACCCATTTTGACCTTATCTTGGTATACAGTGTGAGATGTTTGTCTATACCAAGTGTATTTTTTTTCCTGTTTTCCTCAACAGTTGTTGTCATATAGTGAGTTCTTATCCCAAAGTCTGGAATCTTTGACTTTATGGAACCCTAGGTTACTGTGGTTATTGACTACTGTGTCTTGTGTACCAAATCTATTCCACTGACCCACCACTGTGTTTCTTAGCCAATATCAGATAGTTTTGATGATTACTGCTTTATAATATATTTTGAGATCTGTTATTGCTAGTTCACATTCCCTTATTTTTTTTTTATTAATTTCCTTGATATTCTTAACCTTTTGTTCCTCCAGATGAATTGTGTTGTTCTTTCTAGCTCTATCAAATATTTTTTTGGGGTATTTTAATTGGTATAACACTAAATAAGTAAATTACTTTAAGCAGAATTGTTATTTTTGTTATATTGGCTTAGCCTACCCATGAACAATTAATATTTTTGCAGTTGTTTATATCTGACTTTATTTCTGTGAAAAATATTTTGTAATTGTGTTCATATAGTTCCTGGGTTTGCCTTGGCAGATAGACTCCCAAATATTTTATATTATTTATAGTTATTTTAAATGGAATTTCTCTTTCTATCTCTTGCTGTGGGGCTTTGTTGGTCTTATAAAGAAATGCTGATGATTTATTTGCGTTTATCTTATATCCTGCAACTTTGCTAAAGTTGTTAATTATTTCAAGTAGTTTTTTAGTTGAATCTCAAGAGTTTTCTAAATATACCATCATATCATCTGCAAAGAGTGATCATTTTCCCCTTCATTCCATATTCTAATTCCTTTAATCTCTTTTTCTTCTCTTATTGCTATAGCTTACATTCCTAGTAATATATTGAATAATAGAGGTTATAATGGGCATTCTTGCTTTACCTCTGATCTTGCTGAAAAGCCTTCTGTATATCCTCATTACAGATAATGCTTGCTGATGGTTTTAGATAGATACTGCTTATCATTTTAAGAAACACTCTATTTCTATGCTCTCTATCTTTAAAATTAGGAATGGGTGCTGTATTTTGTCAAAAACCTTTTCATTATTGAGATTATCATATGATTTCTGTTAGTTTTGTTATTTATATGGTCAATTATGTGGATAGTTTTCCAAATATTGAACCAACTCTGCATCTCTTGTATAAATACTATCTGGTCACAGTGTGTAATCCTTATTGATATATTGCTGCAATCATCAACTTGCTAGTATTTTGTTCAAAATTTTTGCGTTGGTATTTATTAGGGAAATTGGTCTATAATTTTCTTTCTCTGTTTTAGCTCTTCCTGGTTTAGATATCAACACCATAGATGTTTCATAAAATGATTTTGTAGGACTCCATCTATTTTCCCAAATAGTTTCTGTAGCATTAGAATTAATTGTTCTTCAAATGTTTGACAGAATTCACTTGTGAACCCATTTGGCCCTGGGGATTTTTTTGTAAGGAGTTCCCTAAAGGCTTGTTTAATTTCTTTTTCTAAGATGGGTTTATTTAGGGCTTCTATTTACTAATCTATTAATCTGGGTAATTTATATTTTTTAAATATTCATCCGTTTTGCTCAAATTGTCAGACTTATTGGCATATAATTGGATGAGATATCTCCTAATGATTGCTTTGATTTCTTCTTCATTTCACTCTTTATTATTGATGATGGATATTTGGTATTCTTTTTTCTTTTTTAAAATCAAATTAACCAATCATTGTTTTTTTTTATAAAACCAGGCCCTAGATATATTTATTAGCTCAATAATAGATTTTTTTTTTACTTTCAATCTTATTAATCTCACCTTTGTATTGGGGATTTTTAATTTGTTCTTTTTCTAGTTTTTTTTTTTTAGTTTCATGCTCAATTCATCGATGTATTCTTTTTCTATTTTGCTGATGTAAGAATTTAGAGAAATAAATTTTCCCCTAAGTACTGCTTTGGCAGTGTCCCATAAATTTTGGTATGTTGTATCATTGTTATCACTCTTTAATGAAATTATTGATTGTTTCTGATTTATTCTTTGACCCACTTATTTTTTAGGATTAGATTATTTAGTTTCCAATTAATTTTTAATCTATCTTTCCACTGCCCTTTGTTGAATGTAATTTTATTGCATTATTATCCATAAAGAATGTATTTAATATTTCTGCCTTTCTACATTTAATTTTGAGGTTTTTACACCCTAATACATGGTCAGTTTTTATGTAGGTACCCTATGCTGATGAGAAAACAGCATATTCCTTTCTGTTCCCATACACTTTTCTCTGACGGTCTGTCATATATAACTTTTCTAATATTCTATTTACCTCCTTAGTTTCTTTCTCATCCTTTAATTATTTTTATGTCATTTCCTCAAATTCATCTTATATCCATACCCTCTGTCTATGTATATTCCTTCTAGCTGTACTATCAGTGATACTATATTTAAGGATAACAAGTATCATCTTCCTATGTAGGGATGTAAAGAGTTTAGCTCTATCGAATCCCTTATGTTTTTAACCTGTTTGTGCTTCTTTTGGGTCTTGATATTAGAGATCAAATTTCTGGTTTAATTGTGGTCTTTTCCTTATGAAAACTTGAAATCTTTCTATTTCATTGAATGACTGTTTTTGTCCCCTTGGTGTATTATGCTTAATTTCACCTATATAAGTGATTCTTGGTTATAGTCTCACTCTTTTGCCTTCTAGTATATCACGTTCTGTGACCTCTGATCTTTTCGTGTTGCAGCCTTTAACTCCTGTGTAATTTTCTTGATTGTGGTTCCCTGATATTTCAGTTGCTTCTTTCTGACCACTTGCAATGTTTTTCCTTGACCTGATAGTTCTGAAATTTGGCTACAATTATTCTTGGAGTTTTTATTTTGGGATCTCTTTCTGAGATGATCAGTGAATTCTTTCAATACCTATTTTGTCCTCTGGTTTCAAGGTATCAAGATAGTTTTCCTTGATAATTTCTTGAAAGATGCTGTCCAGGTCCTCCTTTTGATTGTGGCTTTTAGGTAGTCCAGTGATTCTGACGTTGTTTCTCCTGTATTTATTTTCAGATCAATTGTTTTTCCTTGAGGGATTTTACATTTTCTTCTGTTTTTTCGTTCTTTTGAATTTGTTTGATTGATTCTTGATGTCTCAACGAGCTTCTATTTATTTAATTTTAAATTTTAAGGAGTTGTTTTCCTCAGTTAGCTTTTGCACTTTTTTTTTCTATTCAGTCAATTATACTTTTTAAGGAGTTGTTTTATTCAGTGGATTTTTGTATCTCCTTTACCATTTGGCCATTTCTACTTCCTTAAGTAGTTGTTTTCTTTTTCTAAGCTGTTGACTCTTTTTTCATAATTCTCTTGCATCATTCTCATTTCTTTTCTCAATTTCTCTTCTCCTTCTCTTAAATGATTTTTAAGCTCCTTTTTAAGCTCTTCCATGAGTTCTTTCTGGGCTTGAGACCACTTCTCATTTTTTCTTTGGAGTTTTGCCTATAGGTGTTTTGACATCGTTGTCCTTTTCTGAGTGTCTTGTTCTTCCCTGTCACCATAGTAACTTTCTACGGTCAGATTCTTTTTTTGTTGTTTTGGCTTATCTTTTTGGGCCTTTCCCCTTTCTTTTAAATTTGAGCTCTTCTTTGGGGTAGAAGGGATACTGTCTCAGGCTTCTTCTGCCAGGGGCTACAGGGCCTGACTGAAGGGGCAGGGTGGGAAGTGGCTGGCAATGTTGGAAGCTGTGGGGGTTTGGCAGCTTACCTAGTGTGGAGCAGGGGGTTTTAATGCTGGTATCTGGTGGATGCTGAGGCCAGCTGGGTGTTTCTGCATTTCTCAAGGGCCACACTGAAGCATGTGGTGGTCTGGCCACTAGTGGCTGCCGGTTTCCTTAGGTGCCTACAAGGCTTTGTGTCTATCTATTTGCTTTGAGCTACACTGAAGTATGTGATGGTTCTTAGAGCTGGAGTCTGTCTGTTCCCCTGGCTATGCTGAAGCATGTGGGAGGTCCTGGTGTTATTGTTTGCTTGCTCCACTGTACTGGGGTTCAAGATCTATTGCTGGTTTGCTGAATTGGGGTTTCTTGCTGGCTTACAACAGTGCTTCCTGTTTGGACTGTGCTCCCCTTTTACCTTTGTGAGTACCTATCTTCCAGGTTTCTTGAACTCAAAGATTATTTTACCCCATCTTTTTGCTGGTTTTGCTGCTTCAGGATTTGTTTGGGGGCCCTATTTTATGTTTGCTTGATGGCAAAGAGGGGAGAGTTACCGTGATTTAGTGCTTATTCTGCCATCTTGGCCCCCAGCAGTCGAGTCTGGCTTAACTGTCTTTCTTGCTCTTCTTTCTTCCTTTTTGCTGCCTTTCTTTTTTTCTTTCTTTTCCCATATATTGAAAATATGTAGAAATTCTTAAAGTCTCTCTACAGGTTCATCCTTTGTTTATACTCTGATCTGAAAAGCATAAAAATATGATCTAGATAGTATCAAAATAGCACCCACCAACTTGGAATCCTAATAAACAAAGGTTTCCATGACACATTTAAGAATATGAATTCTTAACTAAAATTAGTTCACTTGAAATGCTTGGTATCCACATCACCACCACCATCACCATAACCATCATCATCATCATCCTTTGAAGATTTAGAGCTGGAAGTGACTTTTGACATCATCCAATCCAAACCTTTCATTTTACACATGAGAAGATTTATGCTCAAACAGAGGAAATGACTTTGCCCAAAATAACAAAAACCACTAGTTAATGATAAGTTTAAGCAAGGTCAAGTTTTGCTTAAAATTCCCCTAAGCAAAAACAAAAGTGATCCCTGACTAGACTTTGGATATGGGTACTACTTAAGCACCTTATCCATAGTACATGGATAGTCTGTAGCAAATCTCATTTCACTGTTTAGCTCTAAGGTTCACATAGTTGGAATAATGCACTGGGTATGTGTGACTCGTTCAAGGATGTTGATTGAATATTGAAACTCTTCATCTCTTTTCCCCATTAGAGCAAAAGGCCCCATGTCTAGTCTTCAAGTGAATTGGTGCAGTTACTGAATCTAGAGGGAATGACATTAGGTCCCTGCTGTAAACTCTCAGAACCATGGAGAACACTCTGGGAAATCTATTGACAATTTGTTTTTTACTCAGTCTTGTCTAACAATATGCAGGCCTACCACAATGATTCCCATTGGTATAGTTGGTTGCCTAAGAAGTGCAGCTCCCTGACAATAATGATTAGAAGCCTTTTCCAGGAAGGAAATAGGATGCACATTCACAACACAACTTTCAGCAATATTTCCTATGTAATTATTGAAATTCTGAACAATGCATAGTGGCCTCAACATGGTATAGAACTGATTATAGCAAAGAGTCATAAATAGAGAACGGGGAAAGGATTTCTGAAGTCAGTTAGTCTAACATTATCATTCTGCAGATAAGGAAATTAAGGCAGAGGGAGTTTCAGAGTCAGAACTAAACCAGGTACTCTGACTCCAGATTCAGTATTCTCCCCTGTTCCAAGAATCTTTAAGGGAATTTTTTGATATGTATCTTTGCTCATTAATGATACCCCATGACTAAAGCTAACTTAAACTTGCAGTTTGGGAATTTATAATTACAAGTGTAAAAACTGCTGTGCTCTGTCCTTGGTCCTCTGAATATAATTCTGAGAGTTACTGAAATGAACTTCTGTCCTTTCTATTTCTTGACTTTCTTCTAGTGTATCCACAATAATAACCTACTAGAAAGAATAGTGATATTCTCAAAGTGATTTTTCTCAAAGAATTTTGTTGGCTCATGTATTTAGAGCTAGAAGAGATCTTAGATGTTATCAAGACTAACTCCCTCATTTTAAATAAGAGGATACTGAGGCTCAGTAAGTTTAAGTAACTAGCCCAAGGTCTTACAGATATTAAGTTGCAGAGCTGAGTTTCTAAACCATTTCTTCTGACTCCAAATCCAACTCTGTTACCACTCTACAATGTTTTCATGTTGCATTCTTGGATAAGTATCACTGTAATCTTCCATAGAGGTTGGAAAGGCTGAATTGTTATAATAAGAATTAACATTTGATGTATCATTTTAAGGATTGCAAAGTGCTTTAACCCTGGAAGATAGGAGCTACTATTAAGATTATTATTTATATCATGCACATTTTGCAGATGAGAAAACTGAGGTCAACTAGTTAAGTGACTTGCCCAGAGTCACACAGCTAGTAAATATATGAGGCAAGATTTGAACTCGGGTCTCCCTGACTCTAAGGCCACTCCTGTACCACCTACTGCCTCACCTGGAATATTCTCCCTTTTCTGCTCTGACTACTGACTTCCCTGCCTTCTTTTAAGTCCTAATTAAAATTCCACCTTCTACTGGAAGCCTTCCATAGCCCTTCTTAATTCCAGGGCTTTCCCTCTTTTAATTATTTCCTGTTTCTTCTGTATATAGCTTTCTTTCTATATATTTGTTTGAATCTTGCTTCTCCCATTAGATGAGGGCAGGGACTGTCTATTGCCTCTTTCAGTGCCCAGTGCCTGGTGCGTAGTAGGGACTTAATGTCTATTAATTGATTGATCTATCTACATATACTGCAAAATATTCAATATTTCTGATCTACTGACTCTATTAGCAAGAATTCTCTGTGAGTCATAAGTAATACCAGTACCTGAAACTTTTCTTAATTTCTGTTGCCCAGTTTTAGGTCTCACTGAACCTCTTGACTTAGTCCATTATAAATGTCAACTTTGCTTTTGTCAAGAGGTCGTGTTCAAAGACTTCATCACGAGTTCTGCATACAGAATGATTCTATTATGTCACCTAAGAGATCCTCCATCAGTGGCAGTGTTGAGACAGATAGTGTTGCTCTGTAGCATACCTCTGATCAGTCTGTTGTTTCCTTTTGTGAAATAGAACTCTTGGGACTGTGACTGATGGAGTCCATGAGAAGGATGCCTTTGCCAGTCCCACAAGCTTGTTGCGCATCATAGTTTTTGGCGAAGCGATGGCACCACAGTATGTTATTAAGGCGTACAGTCTATCAGATCACAGTCTTCTTTTCAGGGTTTTTAACTTTTGTTTCTTTCAAGATAGAAAGATAGTCCCTCTCCATACGGACTCCTCACTAGTGTGTGTCCCATGTGATTGCAGTATGCCATCAAATAGCCTGCTCACATTCTAAGATGGAAATTATGTTCAGATGGATATTTATAACTATTGAAAAAGAGTGGATTTTTTTTTTTTTTACCATTTTTATGGTTGTCTAGCTTCAGGATTCCATTGTCTTTTCCAGAAAACATTTTGCGTCCTACAATAGTAAACATTTGGCGGACAAGAAGACTTTTCATATGACTAAATTTTATTGCTACATACCATTCTAGAAATCTATGTAGAGGTCAAGAGATGATAAAACATTTTGTAAATCAAAGATAGTAAATCTACTACACTATTACCTGCATATGCAAGCAAGGAGAAGGGTTTATTAAAAACCACTTGTATGACATGACAAAATAGGAAAATTATAAATGCTGGAGAAGATATGGGAAAATTGGAATACTAATTCATTATTAGTGGAGTTGTGAACTGATCCAACCATTCTGGAGAGCAACTTGGAACTATACCCAAAGGGCTATAAAAATGTATAAGACTGTATCCCAAAGAGATCATAAAAAAGGGAAAAGGACCTACACATACAAAAATATTTATAGAAACTCTTTTTGTGGTGGCCAAGAACTGGAAATTAAGGGGATGCCCATCAACTGGGGAATGGCTGAACAAGTTATGGTATATGAATATAATGGAATTGCATTGTGCTATGAGAATTGATTAGTAAGAGGACTTCAGAAAAACCTGGAAATACTTATATGAACTGATGCTGAGGGAATTGAGCAGAACCAGGAGAACATTGTTTGCAGTAACAGCCACATTCTATGATGACTGACTTTGATAGCCCTTAGCTCTTCTTCGCTATGCAAGGACCTAAAACAACCCCAAAAGACTCATGATGGAAAATGCCATCCACATCCTGAAAAAGAAATATGGAGTATGAATGCAGATTGAAGCATACTATTTGGTTTCTTCTTTTTTGTTTTGTTTTTTTCTTTCTCATGGTTCCTCCCGTTTGTTCTAATTCTTTTATACAGCATGACTGATGTGTTAGTAAGAATGTATATGTAGAGCCTTTATCAAATTGTACACCATCTTGGGAAAGAGAAGGGAGGGAGGCAGAAAAAATGGAAATGGATGCTGAAAACTAAACATAAATGAATTAACTTATCTAAAAAAGAACAGATTAAATAAATATGTGGAAATATGCAAAAAAAAACCCTGCTTGCATAATTTCATTCCTGCATTAAATTTTACTGGAAAAGTGAGATCTTTTGAATGGTAAACTCGGAGCTGTGACCCATCCAGAGATCTTGACATGTCACCTTTAGTGAGTAGATCTGAGATAAGTGTAATTCAGGACATTGGAACCAGCTCCGTTCTAGAATAGGATGAAACCCATAGAATATTATACCTGGAAAGCACCTTAGAAGAAATCTAGATGAGTCTGTATGAAGTCGAGTTAGTGGCAGTCCTGGAATAGGAATCCCAGTGAGAACCTCAGTTCCCAACGTCTTAGCTCCTTCCTAGAACTGACCAAGAGGAAGCTTGCCCCTGGCCCAGATCTTACGTATTTTCTGGCACCAAAGATCACGGCAGCTGGCTGTTTAGTCATATTTACAATGAGATAAACATAATTTGTACTTTCGCAAAAGGAAGTTGTTGTCTCAGCCCTATCTTTGTGACCCAGTTTGGGGTTTTCTTGGCAAAGATACTGGAGTAGTTTGCCTTGTCATTCTCCAACTCATTTTACAGATGAGGAAACTGAGGCAAGCAGAGTTAAGTGACATACCCAGGGTCATCCAGCTATTTCGTGTCTGAGGCCCTATTTGAACTGATGAGTTTTCCTGACTTCAGGCCCAGCACTCTATCCACTGTGTCACATAGCTGTCCAAAAGGAAGTTACTGTATTATAAAATAGACTTGAACCCAGATTGAATTTTTTTTTCCTTCTTTGGGATCCTTTCATCAGAATCCATATCTACTAAAACAGTGGCATTGTGCAGCAGAAAGAGCATTGCATTTAGATTCAAGAGACCTGGGTTCTAATCCTAAATAGACTAGCTATGGGAATAGTGTGTGGTGAGTTGCTTAAAATCTTTAGGCTGTAGTTTCTGTAGTAGTGAAAAAGGAGGTTTAAGAACTGATTTCAATAATTTCTAAAAGTCAGATTTTCTTTTGTAAGTAATAGTGTACATAATTAATACCAACCTTTACATTTTTCTCTTCTCACTTTATTTCTTCATTATGTATAATCAGAATCAGTGTTGGCAGTTTGCCTTGTCTATTAATCAGCCGTGTCCCACTCCCTCCCCAACACACACATGTGCACATTCAAGACCTCCTCAAAAATATTGACTCAGATTCCCCATCATCAGAAGTTCTCTTGCTCCCAATACCTTCTCTGTCACCCCTTGTTCTGAGTCCGATTCCCCTATATTCTTAGCCCAGGTATAATTATCCTTCCATTGTCCACTATCCTTGACAGAAACACCTGAGGAATCCTTGAACAGCAGTTCTCTACTCCTTCTTCCCTGCCCCTGAGCAGATGTTCTGGACACTAAATGGTTTGAGGAAGCAAAACCCTGGGTTGTGAACTTGACACCGTTGATGCCCCCTGGGACTTCCTCAACATACACACAAGTATAGAGTCACACTTCATCAGTGGCTTCCAAATGTAAATGCACTGTCTTTGTAAATGCACTGTCTCAGGATCTGCTTCTGAATCCCTCTGATTTCTACTTACATTCATAAAGAGATCTCCCAAGAAATCCTACTCTCCTGAGTACCAGAAACGAGGGGAATCATATCATGAACGTTCTTTAGCACAATCTTGTGTAACAAGTTTCTTTTAGGTTTCATGACATTTTAAAATCAGATATTGGATGTGGAACAACTCAAATGTATGAGTGATATGATCATTATTATCTTACATTTTCATAATCTCAAAAGTATGGGTCTACTGTAAATTTGGGGCAGTTCATTCAATTTTTAAAATTTATATATAACTGACTTCGTTTTTTTTCTCTTAAGCATAACTTTACTAAATTTTATTTCCTTCTTTGTGAAAGAAATTTTATTTAAAAACACTTACTATGCATGTTGTGTGACTAGATAATCTTGGTAGGAACTCTCTTTTTAACTCTTGATGTGGTCAGAATTTAATATCAGAATAATTATATTTAAATTATTTTTATTTCTCATGACTATTACAGCTTTTTTGAATGAAGTTTATTTTACTCTCCTGTTCAAAGTACCATAATAATTTCTAAAAGGAAATGATGAAAGAGATTTCTGCTACAGGACTATAGCACCAGACCCAGCGCTCCTAGATGAGAATTTAACGTTCTGTCTCTGGAAGAATCACAGACTACTAGGAAAGAGGGGTTGGGATAGGCTGGGGAGGCTGGAGGTAGACTTGGCCATTGGATCTCCATGATAGAGTGAATGTAGATGGGAGTATCCCTAGTACCTTATTTCTCAGAGGGTCAGTTCTACAACTCTTAAGAAGGTTGGGGAGGGCGCCAGGTCCTTGTAATGGCAAGCAAAGTAGGATTTTTGCTGTTTTTGTTTTAGTATAATCAAGTGCCTCTGATTGAATAATGTGATTAAAGATCTTCTTCAGCCATTAATGGACCTGAGAAGATTTGTAGGAAGACCCACACCATTTATTAATGAGGCACTGGTTCTCAAATGTAGTGTTGCCCTCTGGCTCTAAAAATTGTATAAATACTCTGAGGTTTTAATTTGGGGCTTAGTTTTTAGAAGAAGCTTTGTGCACCAGATGAGACTCTAGTAAGCTGCTAAGCAGGTCCTTCTGGCTTTGAAAACCCAGATGTTGGTGCTTCCCTCTCTAGCAACTATGTATATATGTAATGATTAGACAGTTGAATCTATCTGTTGATCTATGATGTGTGTATTGCTTATGTCAGACAGTTGGAAGCATATCTGTTGATTTTGATTTTTCTGTATTTTCTCTGCAGTTCAGGGTGCTGACTTTTCCCCTGAGCTAAGTAAATGATACATGTGCTTGATTAAAGTGATTGTTGACCCCCCCAAAAGTTGCTTTTCCTTTTAGAAAAGCAGGTCTAAGAACCTGTGATAGCAGGTGCCCCTGTGTGTGTCAGGGTGCTTACTTTTACAGTCCTAACCAGGAGGGTATGGTCGTGGTGGCACTTCCAAGTTCTAAGGCCATCTGTGGATGTGAGAGCTCCCATGTGTCACCATGACTGTTGATTGCCTACGTAGAGTAAGAATTATGCTTTCTTGTTTCGCTTCATTTTTAACTTTTAGAGGGGGAGGGGGAAGAGAAGGCCGGAGAAATAAATATAAAAAGAACACAGAGATAATGAATGACTGTTGATGGTTAGGGGGTTGTTCTTGTTGCTTCATGACCAATGACATCACAAGGGTGATATTTTGACTCATGAATTGGATTTAAGTGAGACAGAACTTCACAAAGTCAACAGCCTCACTGTCTCCTCTGGAGTCCAGCAACAAGGCAAAAGTCAAGATAACTGATGATGGCCAAGGAGGGCTTAGGGAGTGAGGGTCAGAAGGAGAAGTTTCTGGGGCAGCTCTTTTTGGCATATGCCCCCTCCCTAGATAACTAAAGCAAATTTACCTTTAGTATAATACCAAGGGGAAAAGGAACAAGACCATGGATCCAAAACTGGAAGAGATCTTCTAGGGCAGGGGTTATTAACCCTTCTTTTGTATCATGAACCCCCTGGGGAGGCTGGAGAAGCCTATAGACACCTCTGAGTAATGTTTTACAATACACAGAATAATGTACATAGGATTACAAAGGAGATCAATGATATTGATATTGATAGTTACAAAATCTTTATAAAAAAATTCACAGACTCTAGGCAAAGAACATCTATACTAGTATATCTAGTCCAACACTATCATTGTGCAGATCAAGAAATTAGATCTTAAGCTTAAGGACCCTAAGTTAAGGACATAGATAATGAGCATCAGAAGTTAGTTTTGAACCAAGATACTTTGGAAGGTAGTGTGACAGGACTGCTCCTACTCCCTGTCCCAACCCTGCTCCCAACCTGTTCAATATTTAAAAATAATCTTTTGAAGGGAAAAAAAGCTCTTTTATTCATAATAACAGATGAAAGGTAATACTTGGGACAGCGTTGGTGTGAATGAATTTCAGTTAATATCTATAGATATCTTAAAATCTTCCCTTTTTTGAAAGAGAATAAGAGTGATTACGAAAGAAGGAATGCTCTAGATAAAAGGCATATTTTACTCTGAAGAAAGGCAGCTGGCTGACACAGTAGATAGAGCATACAGTTTAGAGTCAAGAAGACTCATCTTCCTGAGTTCAAATCTGGCCTCAGACACTTACTAGCTGTGTGACCCTGGGCAAATCACTTTTCTCTGTTTGCCTCAGTTTCCCCATCTGCAAAATGAACTGGAGAAGAGAATGACAAACCCCTCCAGTATCTTTACCACAAAAGCCCCAAATGGGGTCATGAAGAATTGGTCATGACTATAGAGAGAAAGAATAAGAATTGGAGACTGGAGACAGTGAAAGCTGTGACAGTTTTCCCACAGACAGACCTTATTTATCTTTACTCAAACAAAATCTGCCTGATAAAATTGGTTTATTTTATACAGATTTTAAATTTTTATTTATTTTATTCTGAACTTAAAAAATAACACAAGCATTTCTATGACATAGTATATAGGGAAAAAATAAAGATGATTGAATACGAAACTGCCAATCTAGTATGTAAAACTAGCTCTTCCTTTTAAATATATAATTAAGTCATCATGTAACTTTCTTCTTTTCCTTGTTTTCTTCACTCCTCCCTTCCCACCCTAGAGATGGCTTTCATTAGACGTAAATATGTGTGTATGTAAAATCATTCTATACATTTTTCTAATTATCAGTTCTTTCTCTGGATACAGACGGTTTCTTCTCTCATAAGTCTTTCGTAGTTAGTTTGGGAATTAGGAGGTTTAAGAGTACCAGCTCTTAAACTATATTATAAGGCAATAATTATCAAAACTAGCCTGTACTAGGGGGCAGAGTGGTTAATGCATATGGGCCTGGAGTCAGGAAGACCTGAGTTCAAATCCAGCCTTAAACACTTACCAGCTGGGTGACCTTGGGCAAGTCTGACCTGGTTTGCCCTAGTTCCTCATTTGTGAAATAAACTGGAGAAGGAAATGACAAACCACTCCAGTATCTTTGCAAAACAATAAAAATAGAAAAAAACCCAAAAAAACAACAACAGCAACAACCCAAACCCAAATAGGGTTATGAAAAAGTTGGACACAAGTCAAAAAAGAACAAATTCAAAAAAATTCACACTTTAATTCAGCAAGACATTAAGGATGTATAGCCACAGCTGCTGATTCTTAATTAAGACAGAACATAACAATTTTGGCCCCTCCCCGAGTTGATTCTCTCAAAGCAGCATATACTCTCCATATCTGGGTAACTCCACAGCAACACAGGGCATGGGTGTCCATGGGCAGTGATAACACACACCATCCTTTGATCTTTGTATTTCTGTATTCCAAAGTTGGGGTTCTTAATCTTTTTTCTGTCATGGACTCTTTTGGTAGGCTATCAAAGCCTAAAGACTGCTCAGAATAATATTTTAAAATGTATAAAATAATAGGATTACACAGCAATTTTAAAAAAATTGTGGACATCAGGTTAAGAATCTCAGCTGTCGGGGGACGGCTTTTGCAGATGTTATCTTTCATTCCTTACCTAAAAAGCTATAACTTTTTAAGCATGGCTCTTTGAGCCCACAGTTTGATGAAGGAGTAAAAATAACAGCAGAACAGCTTGTGGCAGGCCTCCAGAGCTTATCATGCGCTACAGACAGGTGGAGCCTTCTGGGGGTGTGCTGGTAAATGTTTAATAACCAGCTCTCCAAAAGAAAGCCACAACAGCAACAGCACACTTTTAACTCTAATCTGCACTAATATCAGTTTCTTTATCACCTTCTGAAGTGCAGACCATCAGCAGCAGTAAATCCAGCCTTGGTTTGTATCATTCGCCAATTTTAGCGATGTAAATGCTCACCCTGAAAATTTACCAATCAGCTCTTCACTTTTTGCTGCTTCCCAAATCCTCCTTATAGAACTTTGGAAGTGGCTGTGACATCAGTGAGGTTTGTCAGCAAGCTCAGGGATGCAGCAGGTAAGTTAGTAAATATATGTATATATGTGTGTGTAGAAAGTGTGTGGGCTATTAAACATTTAGCGAGCAAGCCAAAGTACCATATGTATGTATATGTGCACATGACAATACAAATAGCTCCATCTTTAGCAGTCCAGCTGTGCTGGCTTTCTTGTTCCTCACATAAGGCGTCTTGTCTTCTCTCACCTTTAAACTGACTGTCCCCATTCATGAAGTGCTCTTCTCACCTGGACCTCCTAGAATCTTTGCTTTCCTTCAAGACTCCACACAAGGGCCACCTCCTATAGGAGGTCTTTCCTGGCCCCCACCTCACCTCCCAGCCGTCAGCACCTCCTCTTCCTCTCTCTTCCTCCTCCTGCATCTGTTTATAAGTGTTTTCTACAACCCTAGAAATGTGCCTGTTGTCTTCTGTATTAGAATAGAATTCCCTTGAGGACAGGTGCTATTTCACTTTTGTCTCTGTGTCTCCGCCATGCAATATGGTGCCTGGAACATAGTAGTGTTTAATAAATTCCTGTTGATTGATGAATCCCTCCCGCCCCGTTTCTAGTGTCTTTCCTCTTAAGAATGACCCCAGCATAGTGATGTCATTTTGGTCCTTTTTGACTAGAAAGGGCGACAATCATTCACACACATATACTCACACGTGTGCTCACACCCTTCACACATATGTGTCTATGTGCACATGTGTATGTGTGTGTGCATACATATGTTTGTGTGTATTCATGCACTTATGCACATGTGTGTAGATACCTATACATGTGTGTCTATGTGTGCCTAGATGTATCATAGACAGATATATATATATATATATGCGCAACATATGCACCCTATGAATGTAGGGTGTTCCCAAAGTTTTAGTGCACACACGTGTGTATACATATACCAATACACATGTGTTTACATGTACAGTGATGTACACATGCATGTGTACTGTGTGCATATATCCCTAAAGTCTTAGTGCAGTCTTATTATTATATGTATCTATATGTACATATATTCACATGCAATACAGAATATGGATCCAGATGTACACACATGTTTATATGTACATATGTATATATACATATATTTGTATAGTATACATGTAGGTACATACATATTTTCTTTCACAATAGCATGTACATTCCTTAAGGGTAGGGACCATTTATCTTTATTTTCCTAGCATCTGCCACATAGTAGGCAATTAAATGTTTATGGTACTTTGTCAGGGAAAGGGGTATTTGACAGGGTCAGGAGCTGCAGAGAGGTCAAATAAAATGAATGTTGAGAAGAGATCGCTGGATTCATCCTTTTCAGTCACCAACAGATCCTTGGTAACCTCGGAGAGAGCAGACTTTGTCAAGCTGGAGTTCAGATTGCCAAAGGTGGAGAAGCAGGAGTCCAACTGTGAAAGAGAGAAGAGAGGGGTGGCATGGATAGTGGCATGAGAGGGAATGGTGGAGTTAAGTGAATGAAGGAGGGAGAAGGATACATGTTGCTGGTTAACAAGAAAGGAGCCAATGGAAAGGACCAAGAAGAAAAAGAGAGAGAAGGGTCAAGGAGGCAAGCTCCCCACCCCCAGGAAGAGGAGGCATAAGAACCAAGGTCTTGGCAAGGATACGGGCCAACTCTTCTTTAAGGGTAAAGGAGGACAAGGGGCGGTGATGATGTAGGTGGGCTTTGATCTATGGTGTAAGGGAAAAGAGGGAACTTATGATGAGTGGACTCTGTCTCTGCTGAGGAGGAAGGAGAAGGTGGTTTAAGGAGCAAAGAGGTCTTTAAAACAGATATAGCTCAGCATATGATAGCGTCAGATGGGAAAGAATAAAAGGATTACCACATAGCAGTGATGGCCTCAGCTGAGATTAGGTAAAACAGATTGCAGGGGTGTAGCTGTCGGGCTTTTTCTAGTAGTATTCAGCATCATGTGAGAAGGAATAGAGAAGACAAATTGAGGGAGCAACTTGGTTTGGGGTTTGGCAACCTCAGTGACTAATAACCAGGTGAAGGAGCAAGGCGTTCAAGGGATATTTAAGAGTGGAGGATAATTGAAAAAAATATAACGGTAGTTTTCTTACCATATTTTTTTTAATTTGCAAAAAAAATCTTATAAATTTTAAAACTATAAAAAAGATTATAAGAAAATAAAACATATAAATCAAGATTTAAAGAAATACAGATGTTTAGTAGAAATTTGGTTTCCTTTACTCGCTAATTTTTATTAATCTCTGGCTGTGTCTCAAGATTGAATATAATTGACTTGCCTTCCCTTTCTAATGAGAGACATTCCCAAAGCTGGTCTTGATGCATCAAGAATGTTTCTTTTCCACCCAATACCTTTCAGATAGTTTTTTCACTGAAGTGGAGGGAGTTCTTGTTTTGTATTTCTTGGCTCCTGACTATTAGCTTCTGTTTCTTTTTGGTTAGCAGTCGGGGAAATTAGACAAACAAACGTGATGTAGTACGGTACTGTTGGTCTGCATAAAATCTAATGAATTTCCTAGTTAAAAAAGGGGTTTTCTCTACCTAGCCATCTCTGTTAGGATTTGGAAGCAATTTATAGTACACTTAACTATTGCCCTCCTACCCTGGTGTTGTTTTAGTTTACATTTTTCAGTCATGTCTGACTCTTCATGACCCCATTTAGGATTTTCTTGGCAAAGATACTGGAGTGGTTTGGCATTTTCTTCTCCAGATCATTTTACAGATGAAGAAACCGAGGCAAACAGGATTAAGTGACTTGCCCAGGGTCACACAGCTAGTGCTGAAACCACTGAAACAGATTTAATCTCAGGTGTTTCTGACTCCAGGCCTGGAGCTTATCCACTGCCACCTATTCTTGTATTCTTGCAAATGCATGCAATTGATACAGAGGATTGCAGAGAAATAATTTTATTTTTTTAAAAACTCAGTGAGAAATGATGAACATGTGAACTAGAAATGATGAAGAGACAGACTTCAGAAAGTCTTGGAAAGACTTATACGAACTGAGGCTGAGTGAAGTGAGCAGAACCACGAGAACATTGGACACTGTAACAGTCACAGTGTGTGATCACTGACTTTGATAGACTTAGCTCTTCTCAGTAGTGCAAGGACCTAAAACAATTCTAAAGGACTCGTAATGGAAAATGCCAAAGAAAGAACTATGGAGTTGGAAGGCAGAGCAAAGCAGACTATTTTCCTTTTTGTTTTCTTTGTTTCTCCCACTCATAATTCTTCTATGCAACATGACTAATGTGAAAATGTGTTTAATAAGAATCTATGTGTAGAACCCATATAAGAGTGCATGTCATCTTGGGGAGGGAAGGGGAAAACTTATGGAAGTGAATGTTGAAAACTAAAAATAAATAAATTGAAAAAAACTCACTGGCTAAACATTTTGAGGCCCATGCCAAAATAAATTTTACAAATACTATATTTTATTTAGATTTTCACCACCTTGAAATTTTTTTTCAATTAGAAAACATCGATTTTCTTTCCCTCTTACCTTTCTCTTTCCCCAATTGGGGGGAAAAAGGAAATCGAAACCTTGTAACAACATTATGACTCAGGGATGCTCTGACTCTCGAGATGAGGAGGAAGCTGTGCTTTATTATCTCTTCCCTAGAGCCTTCACTGGTAGGTTTTTCATTTATTCATCATTCAGCCTCCTCTTGGCTAACCTTTCATGTACAATGTTGTAGCTGGCATGTTTATTGTTCTTTGATTTCTGTTTTCTTACTCTGTAGTAATTCATATAGATCTTCCCATGTTTTACAAATTTCTCCCACTTGTCTTTTCTTGCAGCACCCTAAGATTCCATTATTTTCACATACCATTTTTTTTTTTTGGTGTTCTTTGTTTGAAGGGCATCTACTTTGTTTCCAATTCTTTGCTAGGAAAAAAAAAGTTACATAATTTTATTACATATTTAAAAGGAATAGCAGGTTGTACATAATAGATTTTAGAAAGAATGTAGACAAGTTGGAGTATGTCTAAAGGAGGGTGACTGGGATGGTGAGGGAGGAGAAAATGACGAATGCTGATTGAACGAATTAGGGATGGGTAGCCCAAGAAGGAAGACTTGGGTGGGGCAGTTATCACTGTTGTTGTCTTCAGGCATTTGAATAGCTGTACAGCACATGGAAATCAAGTCAAATAAATAAGCATGTATTAAGCACAATGATTATATATTTTCTTTCCTTGCCCTCAGAAAGCAGAAGTAGAAGCAATTTGTAAAAATTTCAGAAAGGCAGTTTTTGGTTTGATATAAGGGAAAACCTTCCTAACTGTTCACCACTGGAATGGATTGCCTTCAATTTGCATTCCCTATCACTGGAAGTCTTCAAAGAGTCAACTGCTGGGGAGATGTGTTGTGGGGTGTAAGTGAGGAGGGGATGATTTATGATAGATTCTACATATATGATTCTATGATGGGTCATCAGTCATCAACTCCTGTCAATTTTTCCTAGTTGTCTTTGATTCGCTACCCCATTGATATTCTCATTGCCGCCTCTAGCTCCTACTCCTACTTCCTAGTCTCCAGTCTCTTCTCTCCAATCCCCCTCTGTCTTTCCCTTGAGAGTCCTGTCTGCCTAAAGCACCGCACCTAATGTAGAGACAGCATATATGTAAAGGAAAGAACTTTGGTCTGGGAGTAAGGGAAGCTAGATTCTACTAACTCCCTCACTAATTAATTGTGTGAACTTGGTGAATTATGTGACTTCTTGGCCCTAACTTCCCCATCTGTAAACGAAAGGCTGACTACAAACAAATACAGCTTTTAACGACAAATGCAACTTAATAGACTTCATTAATCAGCAATCAAAAAAGTATTTATTGAAAACCAATTCCATGCCTAGCACTATGACACAGTCCCTGTCACAAAGAGTTTAAATCAGTTGAAGAGACAAGACAATCAAAGAAAACAATTAATGAACAAGACAGAATGACCTATTGATCAAATAAGGAAGTAAATTGCAAGGGTGACAGTCATTTAGATGACTGGGCAATATATGATAAAATGCTAATTATATGTCCATGGAACAAATACAAAATAAGGAAGGTGAGGGAAAGAAAATTTCAATATGGATTGAGGTGGGCATATAAAGTATGGCAAACTTCTCTTGGTTCTAGGAGCCTGAAATATTAGATTCCTATATTAGAACTGGGATAGAACTTAGAAATCACCCAGGCTAATGTACTTAATTTAGAGATAAGGAAGCTGAGTAGCTCTGCATGTTTGAGGTCACACAGCTGTTTTGTGGTAGAGCCTAGATTAAAACATCTTTCTCTTGACTCATAATTTAGTGCTTTCCATTTCCTCATCTAACATTTCTCTCCAGAACCTCTGACCACTCAAGACAGCTTAGATTTCTTAATGATGATGTCTAGAACAGGAAGGATGGCAAAATGTAGTGGAAAAGTCACTGGATTTGGGATCAGAAGAACTGAGTTCACCTTGGGTAAGTTTCTTTATCTCTCTGGTCCTCAGTTTCCTGTAAAATGGCAGAGTTGACCTAGACATCTCTAAGTTGGCTTCTGACTCCAAATCTATGAAACCCATCAGTCTTTCTAGGCTCTTCTGTCTGTTGGCTAACTATAGGAGAAGCTATTTTTTAATGTTTCTGAATTTGAAACTCCATTGTCTTTTTTACTCCATTGTCTTTTGTTTAATACTTCAATTTCTCAGTAGTCAAGCCTCTCTTTCTCAATGATCCACCCCTTGCAACAAAAAAGAAAAAAAGAGAAAGAAAAACACAGCTCAGCAAAACCAACAATCTATGCAGTATTCACGATGGTTCTCCACTTTTGAAGAAAAGGGAGTGAGGCATATTTTTTTAAATTCTTCTTTGGAACCAAACTTGGTCATTATAAATACATAGTATTTAGTTGTTTTTCCCCTTTTCCATTTGGATTGGTCATTATGTTTATGGTTTTCCTATTCTACTCCCTTCCCTTTGCATGAATTCACACAGACCTTCCCATGCTTTTCCATATTCTTCATTTTTTTATGACAGTAATATTTCATTACATTCATCTGTCACAATTTGCAGAAGTCATTGTTGGTGGTATCCATTACAGATTTTCCGATGAGTACTTTGGTAAGTACATCTCCAAGTTGTCAAGGATAAGGTTTTCCTGTGCTGCCAACTCCCCTCTTCTCAATACCAGTTCCCACACAGAACAGGTCTATCGACCCAAGTGGTGCCATTGAGAGAAGAGGGAGTTTAGTTGTATTACTTGGTCTCTCTTCCTTCTAATGCCCTGTTCTTTGGATGCTTGTTCTTTGGATGTTTTCTAGGTGAATTTAGGTTACAAGTAAGTAGATGGTAAGAACATCATAAAGAGACAAGTGCAAGACTAGCTAGACATAGGATTTCCTGCCATTTGTCAGTTACTGAGCGTTTCTGAAGTGGTCGGATGAGTCAAACAAACTCCAGATTTTCCTGTTGCCTTCAAGGCATCACCTTGGAAATGGCCATGGTGGGAAGATTCCTGGTGACTTATTCATCGCAGCTTTAATAAGACTAGTTGGAACCACCTTCCAAAATATGGAAACATGCAATGTGTGGTTGTTTGTCCATTCACAATTTCCTGATTATTTTTAGTTAGTCTGGGCAGTTTTCTTTCCATCTGCATCTGTGGATATAACTTGGTTCATTTCATGAAAATCAAATAATTCAAGAGCTTGCAATGTATTTGTCACATTATATTTTTATTTATGTTTTGAGGGTATTTTATGAATTGAATTACAAAAGTAATTACATCAGAAATGCATCGCTCTCAGGAAGCTGAATTGAAGTATTTTATTAAATAAAATTAGCACAGGAAATTGACCTAATTATTTTGAAAGTTGCGATGCAAACTGAATAGGGTAGGGCAGTGGAGCCAGTGTTTTGACAGCTCCAACATAGGATTTACCAAAAGTGCTGGAAAATGGTTTTCATCCCTCTGACTTTCAGAAAGTACAGCTTTCTTTTTTACTTATGAAAGTACTTTGGGGTGTATTATATAAAAAATATCTTTCACCTTTTAAAGGCCACAGTTCTTCAAAACTGGCTCAGTGTTTCTTTTTTCTGCCATTTCTAACCACTGCTAATTAAATAGGAAATGTTATTTTGTCTTTAGGTTTAGAAGCTGTATACATAGACTTGTCTAACTCTCATTTAAATTTGTCACGCAAGTGAGTGACCTTTGAAAACAACCTGATTTCATTCAGCAATGAGTAAGCACAGGCACTTTGTTACACTATGGTATAGAAGGTCACAGAAAGAGTAGATGTTTAAAATTATCATGAAAACATTTGTTTGGAGACAAATTGTTTCCGTCTGCTCACCATTAAGGATGTTTGAGAGTCATGACTGACTTCACAAATGTGGCTTATTGCCACCAATGACTTCCTAAGGATGTAAGAGATATATAAAATACCTTCAGAGGGGTTACGGTACTGTCATTAGTGTGAGGAACAGGACAAGGATCTTGAGAAGATCATTTGAGTTAACATTCAGCTCACCCCCAATCCTTTGGCCAGCATTTTCCAGGCTAATTTGACCATTGGACTTTGAAATATACCAAAAGGACCCAAAATTCTAGTCCAGGAGACCTGAGAGTATGGAATACCTTCCCTCCTTCTCTCCTGCCCCCACTTTCTTTTACTCAGGAAAAAAAAGAAAGGTTTCAGGGAAATTTAGGACAAATAGAGGAAGTTAATTTTATTTTTATACCCCTCCAATTGCCATACATATATACATACATATTTTTGATGCATACATACTTTCATGGCCAAGTTACAACCTTTCTGAGTCTCATTCACTTTTCTCACGTTGCTTCTGCCTCAGTGGCAGAAAATAGATTTAGAGATTTAGTGCTAGAAGGGACCTTAGAGGCAATCTAGTCCAAGTCCCTTATTTTGTAATTGCAGAAACTGAGGCACAGAGTGGTTAAATGATTTACCCAAGATAACACACATAGGAAGTGGCAGATCTGGGATATAAACCCAATTCCTCTCACTCCAAATTCAATATCCTTTCTACCAAGTAAAGCACAGTCTTTGATGCGTTGCATCGAGGTAGTGCAATAAATAGTGCCAAGCCTGGAGTCAGGAAGACTCATTTTCCTGAGTTCAAACCTGGACTCAGACACTTACTAGGTGTATGACCCTGGGTAAGTACCTCAGTTTCCTCATCTGTAAAATGACCTAGAGAAGAAAATGGCAAACACTCCAGTGTCCTTGCCAAGAAAACTCCAAACGGGGTCAAGAAGGGTCAGAAATGAATGAAAACAGTTCAACAGCAATCGGACACAGCACAATGGTATGTGAAGTGTTAAAGCTATAGATATCTACAAAATGATATTTTTCTCATGGAACCCATAGTTATATGGTGTTAAACCCCTGGGGCTGAGGGAAAGCAATTCGTAAAAGCTGCTTTTGTTGAGTCTTTACCTGAGCATCAGTTGCAATAGGGCAGGCTTTTATGGGTCCCATTCCATGAACCATTACACATAGAAATGTGAGCATGAGGATGGTCAGTCTCTAGAACAGGCTCCATGTAGGATTTCTCATGGGGAGGATTAATTCTAGTTATTAACTGTTGCCACACCTTGTTTGCTCCAACCCCTGCGTCCTTTACCTCTACTATTTTTTCTTCCTTCTTCCTTAGTATTTCCCTTCCCCTTAGTATTATGGGATCATAATAATACAGTGAGTTAGGGGAATGTCTATCCCAAGCAATTGAAAACTGTCCCTGGCAGAATGGGCAGATGAGAACAATTTGTTCCAGCAGTTCCAAGCAGGTGCTGTGGAGTGCTTAGAGCTTGGTCAGACATTGAAGACACCAATGTCATCCACCGTATCACAGGCCATCCCTGGTTGTCCTGACGTGGTTGCCAGAATCAAATGACCATTTATGCCACATGGCCTGATTTCCTCAAGGTTAAAGGTAACAAGGGAAGGTTGTTCTGGGCATTAGCAGATTTCAGAAAGCTGGAAATGTTTATAGAAGTCTGAGTGCTGGAATCAATGCCTCCAGGTCAAAATCCATCATCATTGCCAACCTGTGTTTCTCCTCTGGTAAAGCAGTGTTTGGGTTACATATTGAAAATCCAATGAGTTTTTCCTAGAAAGCTGAAGTTTTCTTGAAATGCTTGACTGTGAGTATTATACTTCAGGAGTTATTCCGTGGGTCTTTATGACCATGTGGCAAGCCTTCTTCACAATATATTCCTTCCATATCAGAACTCCATTTTTGTCTTACTTCATGGCATGTAATTCAAGTCCTGTATTGGCAGCCAAAAAATCATTACCTTGCTATCTCTTTTCCCCAGCCTTCCTTCATATCATTTTTCAGGTGGGATGCTATATGGCATAGTAAAAAGAGGATCCCTGGCCTTATACGTTGGAAAAGGCATCATAGTTTTTTGGAAAGAGCATTGGCTCTGAACTTGGAAGACCTGAGTTCAGGCGCCACCTGTAATAGCCACTTGCTAGTGGACCTTGCAAGATTAATCAGCAAACATTTATTAAGGACCTGCTAAGGGTGGGGCAAATCACTTAATCTCCCTTGGTTTCTCTATCTTCCTCTATAAAATGAGATGGTTGAACTAGATTAGCGACGTTAAACTCAAATAGAAATCCCTGTGGGCCATTTTTATTTTGAAAACCAGAAATTAAATTTCTCTATTTCCCAATTACATTTCCCAGTTACATTTTAATCTGGTTGGGCATATCCAAAAATTTTGCTGTCCACAGCCAGTAAGTTTGACTTCCCTGGACTAGATGGTCTCTGAAATCCCTTCCAGCTGTGAACCTATGATTCTCTGCCTGGGGTTCCACTCTTACATCTGACTTCTTTTTGCTTTATACATTTATGATTTTGGAAATAGGTGATAACAAATTCCCTGAGTCTTAATTTCCTCATAGACAAAATGAGAGTTGGACTAGGCAGTCTTGGAATTCACTTTCAGCTCTAGAATTATGATTCCATGGTAAATCCCAGATCAAATGTTATCTTCTCCACAAAGCCTAAAAATGACAGTTCCCTCCTCTGAATTCCATTCATTCTTTGTACCTATCTTACTTCACTTTTACATTCTACTGTGTATTACAATAAATTGTTTCTATAGTTTATTCTATTCCATTCTATAGTTTATCTTCTAACTAGTCTATAAGCTGTCAAAGGACAGACTGTTTTACCCACAGCACCCAGCCACCAAAGCTTTAATCATGATTAACTGTTTGTACACTGAATTAATGAATGAATGAATCATGGTCATAGGTAGTATTTTCAAAGACCTAGCTCTACTCACCATCATCCCACGCTGCCAGTTTTTGTTTGTAGGTTAGGATGTCCTTTTCTATAAAATGACACAGAAAAAAATCCAAATATGCAGTTTGCCATAGGACAAAAATAATTAGGAAGTCCTACTCCAGAGAACGTTCACTTCTATTTTAAAATTATTGTTATTTCCCTGAAGCATTTTGTGCCCGACTGACTGGAGGTTCACACTATTTGGATGTTCTACAGAGCTTTTTGTATGTGGGAGTACCTCAATAAATGCTAATTAATGATTCAGGATGGCATAATTTACAAAAATGAATAGCTTTCTAGCTAAGGCTCATTCATTTTCCAGGACAGTTGGTCATTATTTTACACAGATACCATACCTTTTGTTATTTTGTGAAACTAATAGACTTGCTCAGCTAATTGCATGCTATTTTTGGTGTTACTGTCTAGAGATAGACTTGCATGTGAAAAATGAAACAATATAGTGGAATCTGTTTTATCCCAAATAAGAATAATTAAGGTGATATTTTATTATAGATTTTCTCAAGTTGAAAAGGACAGAAGTCTCCACACACAATCACAGTATGCACTCACACACAATGCCTTCATTTTGTTACATGAAAACTCTTTGAAATGACAGAAAATTCTAAGCCATTCTCCAATGTGTGCAGCGCTGTCTTTAATATATACATTCTATTGATGCCTTCAATTTTAAATATCAGTTATTTCAAACTTCTTCCATATAGAATTCTCCCATCTAACAGAGAACAATAGATACAGTGGCCAACACATCACCCTTGTCTGCCAGTTAATACAATATTCCATATACATAGTTCTCCACTTCTAGAAAAGAGGTGAAGAGGTGCACTTTTTTGACTCTTTTGTGAGACCAAACTTGGTCATTATATTTACACAATATTGCATCCTGATGATCTCCTTCCTTTCTACCAGGCTGAGGGAGGGGTATTTCATTAGGACCTACATTGTTTTTTTCAGTTCCTTTTAGTGAATTTACATTGTTACGTTGTGTTTACATCATTATAGACATGGTGGATATGATTCTCTGGGTTACACATATTTTTGTTCTGCATCAGGTCAGAAATTTTCCAGTGTAGTTTTGAATTCCTTATATTTGTCTTTTCTTAATGCATGATAATATTCTATTATATTCATATACAATAGCTTTTTTTCATCCATTCCTCAGTTGAAGGAAGGGCAACCATTTTGTTTTCCAAGTCTTTGCTACCATAAAAAGTATGAGTATATTTTTTGTATGCTCACGTGTGAATATACTTTCTGTAGGCTCATAAGTGTGAGTCTGTTTCGTATAGGCTTATATGTGGGAATATTCTTTTTGTGTGCTCATGTGTGAGTATGCTTTTTGTGTGTTTGTATTTGTGTGAATATACGTTTTGTAGATATAAATGTGAATATACTTTTTGTATGCTTATATGTGCAAGTATGCTTTTTGTGTGCTCATACGCTTGAGTGTACATATGTTATTTATAGTATAAGTGTGTTGATATATGTTGGATTTTGTTTTTGACTCCAACTTCCTTGTGATATATATGTAGTGATGGAATTGCTGTGTCAAAGGATATGGAAAATTTAGTCACTTTTCTTGCATGGTTCCCAATCGATAGCTAGAGAGATTCATCGCTCTTCCACCCTATCTTCCCAACATTGTTCCTAACTTCTTTATAACTTGTGTTCTTGGATTTGTCAAACACTGGCCTTCTATTTAGATCTGAACTCTTGAATACTGAATTAGACACTAAGGACAGACAGTCCACTATAACATTCTCCTTAGAGTGTCTATAAAATCCTGAAGGCATATCTTGCTTGCATGAATTCTGGCTGGAGAAGTAATTGGTGGTTTTCCTAGAGGAATGCAGCAGATGGTCTCCTGTAGGTCTGTGGATGAATCTAGAATTATTGCCTTCAGCTTTTATTCTGTGTAGTGTCTGATAAGTCCTTCTAACCATCTCTTTTCTTTATATCCAACTTTAAGTTTACTACATGACCTTTAAACTCAGGGATAAATTGACAAATGGTAGGTGATCTCAAAGTCCTAATTTAGTCCATAACTAAGCTCCAGGAAGTGATGAATCAGAAAGTGTCAGGCCACCCTCACCCCAGAGTCTTTTTTGGGGGGTCTCTTGGACTCCAGAGACTTCAGAAGGGACTTGGTCAAGAAAGATGAGTTAATTTACCAGAAAAAAAATCCATCATGATAAAATACAGTTTACCATCTGTAGCCTTCATTGCAAAGTAAGTGACTTTGAATTTTAGCTAGGTTTCTTATATTTTCTTCTTAACAGTCAGATAAGACCTCCCTTGCACCTTCTAACACAATCCTTTTGTCTTGAGGTAGGCAGACTGGGTCCCCCTGTTAATATCCTGCTGGATCCTTTGAACTGCTCAGCTTTCCGGATTCAATGGAGAATGCCACATCATCACACCAGTCTCATCACTGGGTATACTGTGAGTACATAGGCTTGTCGTTTGTTTTTTAAGTAGAATGCCTGCCTTTCTGCTATCTGTCAGCCCTTTCCCTCCTGTCCTTATGTGAGCCCTTGTTACATGAGCAGCCCTAATTCTAGTAGGATCACTTCTCTGAAAGCGTCCTGTTTTTCTACTAGCCTTGAAATGAGGCCGAAAACAGTTCGTACTTGCACATTGATTAAAGGCTATAGTTGGGTTAGTCAAACATCTCTGTGTTTCCCACATCATTCATAGCTTCAGGCCAGGTTTAATAGAGGTGGTAGACATCAAGTTTGGAGACTAAGCTTATATGTATGAAACAAAAAGAGAAATGCAACAAAGTATCCTACAGTAAATTAAAAATAATGTCAGCACTGAATCTAACTGCTAGGTACTAAGGGGAGAGAAAGGAAGGTAATAGAAAGTGTTTCAGGGAAAGCACCTATATAATATGACCTGAAGTAGGGTCATGTAAAGCAAGTGTGTGGGAGGATGGGGGAGCAAAAGGAAAGGGATGTGGAGGGAGCAATGAAATTTGATAAATTAACTCACTACAGCTTTTAGTGAAATTAGAGCAGTATATATTCTGTAAGAAAACCTTTGCACTGCTATTGACCCCAGTTAACTATATTTCTTCAAGGTGTTTTACTCGGAGGCCGGAGAGGACACACTCTTACACCAGATGTCAAAAGATGTGCCTCTCAGCGAGGACATGCTCAATATGGTGAGTATCCCCATAGCTGGCAGCATCCCTTGAATATTATATCAGTGTTAGTGCCCACAAGGACACTTCATAACTAGTAGAGGGAATTGGAATATCTCCTATTCTCTAAAAAAGTAGGTTTTTCTCAAATTTGCATGTTGGAGAGGTAGGAGACTACCAGGTCAGGATGTTGTGTATACCATCAGTCATTGTATCTGATATATGGGTTTATTTTTCTTTCTCTCCGTAATTGTTTTCTTTGAAGGTTCAGTTTGGAGGAGTGGGGTGGGATTTCATTCTCTTTTATTTCCCAAGATGATAGTGATATAAAGACATAAGTTATCAATACAATGTATTTTTTTAAATAAAATTTGTGTGTTGTATGCCTCCAAATATTCAGTCATTTGAAGAAAATATAACAGTTTGAAATTGTCCTATTCTCTGTCTCCATTCCTTTTTGTCAATTGCAATGAAAACAACTTCCTTATAGCTCCTTTTTCCTTCTCCTCATAAAGTTCCATTGTGATCTCTTAGAAGTAACTCTCAGGAAAGCTTTTATAAGTAAAAAATGACAAATCTAAATGTTCCCAACTGCCTGAAGAGATACAATGAAATGAAGAGACTAATGTATTTTCAAGTTTACTTTTAATGGTACTATCTTTGTTTTTTTCCCCTCTTTCTTCTTACTATCTCCTTCTATTTTTCCTTTAGCCTTCTTCATTCTTTCCTATGTTTTCACCTTACCTTTTCAAGCAAATTTTTCTTCTTAGACATTTTCTTTCCCTTTCCCCCTAATTTTTAATTTGGGGTGGGATATACTTTGTTTTCTCACCAACTTCATTTCCAAACCTATCCTTCCCCCCTATGCAGCAAGCCATCCTTTATCATTTATGTTCAGCTGTTTCAGTTGTGTCTGGCTCTTCATGACTACATTTGGGGTTTTCTTGACAAAGATACTGAATTGGTTTATCATTTCCTCCTCCAGCTCATTTGATAGATGAGGGAACTAGGCAAACAGGTTTAAGTGATTTTCCCAAGGTCACACAGTTAATGTCTGAGGTCAGATTTGAACTCAGGAAGATGAGTCTTCCTGACTTCAGGTCCAGTGCTCCATCCGCTGCACCACCTAGCTGCCCATCTTTTATAATAAATAATTAAAAAGAGTTTTAAAAAGCCTACAGTAAAACTACCCAGTATACTTGGGTATATTCTGTATGCCCTTTTCCAATTCTCAGTATCCTTTCTCTCTCTCTCTCTCTCTCTCTCTCTCTCTCTCTCTCTCTCTCTCTCTCTCTCTCTCTCTCTCTCTCTCTCTCTCCCCCCCCTCCCTCTCCCTGCCTCCTTCTCTCCCTCTCTCCCCCGACTCCTTCCTGCCTCTCTCTCTGTCTGTCTCTCTGTCTCTGTCTCTCTCTACAGCTAAGGGGGCTGCTAAAGCACAGCCTGCTCCCTTCTGAGTGAGACCGGGCCAAGGATTAGAATACTGGCTTCAAGGCTTTCAAGAGACAATGTTCCTATTACTGTTTCTCTACACTAGAGTTTCCTGCCAGATTTTAGACTTTTTCCTCATTCTGCTAATGTCAACAAGCATTTATTGTGTGACTGACTCCTTTTGTTCCCAGTTTAGGGAACTAGTTTGGGGCTAATTGATAAGGGGGGATATAAGAGAATGACATGATGTGGTGCCTGCCTGTGAACTGCCTCGAGCCTTATTGGAAAGAGAAAATATGAAATAGAAAGCAGCATAGATCTTTAAAGAACACTCATTAAATGCTGAATTATGTGCCATAGACTACACACATTAATAGGAGTTTAGAGAAGGGAGGGCTTAGTGTGGGCTGCATTCATTAAGGAAGATTTCATGGAAACAGGAACTTGGAAGAGCATGAGATGCTGAACTTGAAATCACAGGACCTGAAGTTCAAATCCCAGATAGATTTAGAGCTGGAAGGGACTTTGGAATCCACTGAGTCCATTTTACAGATGAAGAAATTGATATACAAAAAGGTAATGTGACTTGCCCAGGTCGCAAAACTAGCAAATCTTTTAGTCTAGATTTGAATTCAGATTTTTCCCATCTCCACAGCCAGTGTCTCCACCAAACCACCTCACTGCCTTGCCACAGTACCCAGATGCTGTAACCTGTGAGACTTTGGGCAAGTCGCATGATTTCTCTGGGTCTCAGTTTCCTCTGGTCATAGATTTGGAGCTCATATTTTACAGAGAAATCAGACACAGAAAGGCTGCCTAAGGTCAAGCAGACAGCAGTTATCTAAAGTGGAGACAATAGTAATTTTACTCTTGTCCTTGTGGGCTTTTCTGTGATGAAAGCACTTTGTAAACTGCAGAACGCTATAGATGTGGTATCATCACATTTGGCTGACAGGATGGGATAGTAAGGGCATCCCTTGCTATGGGACAGTGTGAAGGAAATCTGAATTGTCAGAAAGGACTGCAGTGAGTTAGCAGAGTATGAGGAAGGTGTCTGGCCTGACTGGAGCAGAGGACTTCTATAGGAATGATGTGAGTCTCCAGCCTTGGCCTGGGCACTAGCACAGTTGGTTTACAGAATGACCTTGAGACCTTCCATGTCCCATCATCCTTCATGCTGTTGTCCTTTTGTTTCCCCTCTACAGGGTCAACTTGATGACCAGGCAGCTTTTGTAAGTATGCTTTAAATGTTAATGTATCCGTGATGCAACGCTAGGAGTGTAGGTGGTCTCTTCTCATCAAAATATTGAAGTTGGCAGACACTGTTTTGATACTTATTAATCAGAAAGACCAACCATACAGTGCATATTGCTGGTGAAAGCAGAGACCGTGGAGTGTACAAGGTGAATTTTTAATCATTAAAAAAATAAGCCTCTCCTAGCCTTGCTGTGTGATGCTTCAGCTCACATGGCAATAGAAGCATAAGAGGCCCATTTTTTAAAAGATTGAAATAATTTCATCTTTGTCTCGAGGCCAGGTGAAATAGATTGCAAGAGAGAGAAAATATTTAAACTGGTAAAGTACCATGATTTTTAAAAAATCTTTTCCTTCCTTTCCTTTCTCTCACTCCCTCTGAACTTTTGCTGCACACAGGCTCAATTACTTTAGACATTTCTGCAGGATGTAGTCAATTCAACCAAACAAGAGTTGATTTTTGAAAGTAGGTCTTACAGTCTGCCTGCTGCAAAAGAAGGATTTAAACTGAAAGTGGCGTGTTTGATTTTTTTGGTCAAGTGCCCAACAGTGGACTGAATTGACAACCGGTTGGTCTGGTTCACTTAATAAAATGGCCATTGTAAGTTGACTTGTTGTTTAGAGTTCGAATTCATTGTTTCACGATCTATCCACAGGCATTCATTGGGTGGAAAGAGCATTAGATTTTGATTCAGTGGATGTAGGTTCCATTCCTGCCTCCATCATTTCCTATATGACCTTGGGAAAGGTAATTAACTTTTCTGAGCCTCAATTTCCTAATCTGTAAAATGAGTGCCTTGAACTTTGTTATCGTTGTCCAGTCATTTCAGTCAAGTCTGATTCTTTGTGACCCCATTTGGGGTTTCCTTTGCAAAGATACTAGAGTAGTTTGCCATTCCCTTCTCCAGCTTGTTTTACAGATGAGGAAACTGAGGCAAACAGGATTAAGTAACTTGCTCAGGGTCACACAGCTAATAAGTGTCTGAGGCCAAATTAGAACTCAGGAAAATGTCTCCAGGCCTGATACTCTGTAAGAAGATTGGAAAGATAGGAAGGGACCAGGTTGGGAAGGACTTGAAAAGCCAAGTCTGGGATATGATATTTAGTCCTCCAAGTAACAGAAAGCTATTGGAGTTCTGAGGAGAGGAAGTAACATGGTCAGACTTTAGAATGATCATTCTGGTAACTGAGTGGAGGATGGATTGGAGTAGTAGAAGCTTGAGGCAAGGAGACCAACCAGAAATTCTATTCCTGCTGGAATAAATGTCTTTACAGGTCATCTATACAACTGGAAGGAGAGATAAGAGACGTCTTGTGGCTTCATTTCCACAAGAAGATAGCAAGGATCCCAGTGGGGTAGGAAAGCTGAGCAGCAAGGAACTGGATGGTTAGAGCAGAAGAATATAAACAGCTTCCATTCAGATCCCACAAGCAAAAAACTCTTGAATAGAGTTTCTTGTCATTCTACTCACAGCAAAATAAGGGGACTTTGGATCTTCTAAATGCAGATCAGAGACCTGTACACACTGAAGACATAATCCATGCTATTGCAACGTTTACAGCCCAGCAAGGGATAGGGATGAGAGGAAAAGGGATACACCATGCCCATTTCAGACCATTGTAACAGATGCTTTTTTCCTACCATGTACTAAATGCTGGAGTATGAATATGGAGGAAAACATAGTCCCTCAAGGAGTTTACATCCTATCTTTTTTGGAGGGGGAGATGAAAGCCTGCATTCATTATGAAGTGATTTGCTAGTTACAGCACAAGGATATGTCTGAGGTTGGATTTGAGCTCAGGTCCTCCTAGTTCCAGGGCTGGCACTTTATCCATTGCACCACCTATCTGCCTCTACGTTCTATGTTTAGATAGTGTGGAATAAAATCTGACCAAAGTGTAAGAAAGGTAGAGTGACATTTGGCAAATGAATTGGTTAGTTCAGCTCATGAGGGAAAATAAAGCAGCTGCTTAAAAGGAAGTCTCTCCTTGTATTTAGCCTGGAACATCTGCCTCCTTGACTTGAGATTCACAGAGTACAGGCATTTAAAGGGCTGCTTTATACATCTTGAGTGTTTGTGGTCATTCAGTCACAGTGGCTGTTGTGTGTGTGGGCATTTGTCCTCCTGGAATGCAGAGCATAGTGGCTTGGCTGTCGGAAATACCCTGGGTACCCCTGGGGAGCACTTCTAGGAAGAGGAGTTTGCTGTGGAGAAGCTATCCAGTGGCAAGGGTATCTGTAAGAGGTTAGAATAGCCATGGGGGGCTGACTGGGTTCCTCCTATATAATTCTCATCCTTTCATGAATCTACAGGAAATAGCATATCCTTTTGTCATGCTTTAATTCTCGCTGCCTTCCCTTTCCATCCTTTTCTCCTCCCCTCCCCTCCCTTTTCCCCCCCTCCCCTCTCCTCCCCTCTCCTCCCCTCTCCTGTTACTATTTAAGGAAATTTTAAGAGAAAAAATAATATTTAGAACTCACTGTAAGCATTGTAAAGAAATTCTAGGGAAAGGCAAACTGGTATTTTATTATAGCAAAGCCCCATCTTGGGTAGGAAAAAAAATGTTGAAGGTGACCTGAGCCTTAGTTCCTGTGTAAAATCCCAGTGATTTATTTTTGTTTCTTCTGTTCTTCAATTCAAAACAAAGGTTAAAAGGAAAACAAGATCATTGGTAGAAACAAAGCAGAAAGAAATAGCTTAACTTGTTTTGAAATTTTCATTCCATTAAAAAAAAAAATTTATTTCTCCAAAAAAAAAAAAATTCTCCAAACCTTAAATTTCTTATCCAGGTTAGTTCAAACCTGAAATGATGAATAGTTAGATACCCAGGATTAGTCTGCTTATCAAGGAATTAAGATTTATCACTCCAGTAATGAAGTCAGCTAGGTAAGGGAGGGATATTAGAGCAATTAGATGACCGAATGGTACTCCTTACTCTACATTCTCCAGGTCAGAAACTGTTTTCTTCTAACCTGGAGAGTTTAGCTCACTGACTTGTACATAGTAGGCATTCACTGAATATTGAATTCAATTCAGTTGAAATGCCAAGCCCCCAGCATGGGAAAATAAATGGTCTCTTCTTCCAAAATTGATGAAGTTAAGTGAAAAACAGCCAACTTCCCATGCCAAGGAAAGAATTTTTTTTAATCCCACATGAGAACCTTCTGGATATAAAGATTTGCCTAATTTTTTAAAGTGAAAAGCTTGTCTTTTTGATTTGTAAACTTGAGTAGACCTAGGACAATCTGATCTTGAAGGTTCTTAGTAAATATTTTTGGTGATTTGCACATTTCTTAATCTTTTCCACTCATGTATCAGACAGCTTTACACTCAGGGAGAGTGCTTAATGCTAACATTTGGTACATACTGGCTGAACTCTAATTTATGGCTTATAATGATTTTTGCAGACCACATCTTTAATTCATATGGTTTTATGATTTTTTTAGGAGAGGAGGAACATGAAACAGACGGCTTTGAAATATTTTAGTTCATCTAGAAGAGAAATTCTATATGCATTAGGAATTTCAGGGGTTGGAAAGGAAGGGCTGGAAAAGGACTCAAGTTCTTTGCACTTCTTAACTAGGAGTGGAGGAATGGACAGATTATAGAACTGTTGTTAAGTACTGCCAGGAGATGGGAATCAGAAGAAGGTGGAAAGCAGCAGAGAAAATGAAGAGCTGTACAGTAGTGACTCCCCTTGCTCCAGAAATGCCTGGAAGACGTGGGGGTAGCTAGGAAACCCTGGCTACTTAGCAAAGACAACTTTATTTCCTCATCTTACAACCATGGCTCCTGTTATTTCTTGCATTGGATTAGACAGAATAATATTATTTGAGTGGGTTCAGCTTCTGTCTCTTCCAAGCATAGCTTGTAAAATTCATGGAAGAGGGAAATTCAGGGAATAGGAGTAGTCCAGTTTAACTGGAAGAGTTTATGAATGAAAGTAATAGGGAATAAGGTTGCAAAGGGAGATGGGATTAATCAATAAACATTTATTAAGTGCCTTCTAAGCATCAGGCACTGTGGTAAGCTCTAGGGATACAAAAGGGGACAAAAGACAATTCCCGACCTCAAGGAGGTTGAGACAACATGCAAACAAATCCATACAAAACAATCTATATACAAAACAAATAAATAATTAATAGAAAGAAGGTGCTAGAATTGAGAGAGGGTGGAAAACTTCCTGTAAAAGGTGGAAATTTAGTTGAAACTTAGAAGAAGAGGTAGTTATTAGGCAGAGTTGATGAGGGGGAGCATTCCAGGTATGGAGGACAGCCAGGGGGTCTTGTTCATGGAAGCCAGTGTCACTGGACTGAGGAGTGTGTGGCAGAGAGTAAGGTGTAAGAAGACTGAAAAGGTAGTGGGGGCTAACAGCATTTTCTATTTGGTCATGGAGACAATAGGGAACCCCTGGAGTTTACTAAAGTAGAGGAATGACAGGTTGAACCTGTACTTTAGGAAAACCATTTTCTTTACCTAATGGAGGATAGATTGGAATGGGGAGAGACTTGAGGCAGGCAGATTCACCAGCAGGCTATTACCATAATCCAGGCATGATGAGGGCCTGCACTAGATTGGTGACTGTCAGAGGAGAGCATATTCATGAAATGTTGCAAAGCTTAGTGACAGTGCAAATAGTTCTGATTTTGGAGTCAAAGGACCCAAGTTGGGAACTGAATTTTCTACGACTTATATTTATGTGACCTGAATCCTTGCTCTCCTCCATGCCAACAAGCAGCTGAACTGATAGCGAAGTTCTTTATGTGCAGGGAGTTCTCTCTCTCTCTCTCTCTCTCTCTCTCTCTCTCTCTCTCTCTCTCTCTCTCTCTCTCTCTCTCTCCCTCTCTCCCTCTCTCCCCATATATATGCACACACACATATGTGTGTGTATGTACGTGTATATATGATATACATATACACATATGTGTGTATATTGTGTATGTTTCTAGGTCTAGGTCTTCTCTCTGATACCAAAGAGACCTTTGATCCTCAACCTAGTTCCAAATAAGAGCTCTTCAATAGTTAAAGAATGAGATATCTGCAGCTGACTATTGAAGAAAGCTGAAGTCAGAAAAAACTTGTGTCTGGTGTCTTTGTCCTGTAGAAAAAAAGATTTGTGATTCCCATCCTGGAGTCAAGAGGTCCTAAAGTATATACACCAACCCATATTTTCTTAGTTAATAGATATGAATAATAAAACTACTCTCTTGCAGTGGGGAAAACCCATTAATTTTATTAAATTTTATTTTAAAAGAGCCCTTATAGTAAAAAAAGTAGGAAACCACTATCATAGGTACTGGCCTGGGAACTCATCTTTAACAAGAAGGCTAATCCTAACCTTAATAATTAGCTAAGGCAATATGCTTCAGGAAAATTGAACTGGAATGAGAGGAGTAAATTGAGGAGTGTAGCCATATTAGCATCCTAGAAGAGCCAAAGAGATTACTACGAAGTCATAAGATCAAAGACGTAGAACTGGAAAGGATCTTGGTGGTTTTCTATTCCAACTCCCTATCTAACAGATAAAGAAAGGGAGCCCCAGGGAATTGCTCATGTTAATACACCAAGCCCAGGAATCTTTGAGGAATAGTTAGGGACGTGCCTTCCTCTATCAGAATTTCATGTAGAATATTGAAGAAAGATTAAGAAATGCAAGCTCTTATAATAAGACAAGTCATTCTTTGTCTAGACAGTCATTACCTTAGCCCAAGAAATATGTGTTCTGTAAGGGTGTAAAGCTTCAGAAGCAAAGTGCTGAGAGCTGGAGCTGACCTTAAATATCACCTCATCCACCCTCTTCATTTTGCAGATTAGGAAGATGAAATGATTTACTCAGTAGTAGATGGTAGAGACAGGATTCCAACCCAGGTCTCCTGGCCCAGATTTTTACTAGACTGTAGTAGTTCGTGTCTATACTTTAGCATTTTGTTTCTTTTTTCTTCCACTCAGTGTCCTAATTAAGTTCCTCTTGGAAGAATTCAAACTTATCTTTGCTTAATTGGGGGGAAATAATGTTGTCCACACTTTAACTGAGGTTAGAGATGAGGATCGCAATGTCCCTGGAAGTGAGATGTTGGGGTGATGAGGATAATCTTGGGCTCTTGAATGATGCTTGTGAAGCTGGGGCATCATCATAGGCTTATAGATTTTTAGAGCTAAAAGGGCCCTGGAAGGTAATTTTGTCCAGCTTCCTCATTTTATAGATGAGGAAACTGAAGATCATCTGAAATGGTTTTTGACTTGGGGCCCAGGAACCTACAGATTTTTTAAAATGTATATAATCTGATGTATCGTTATTGTTGTTAATAACTGACTCTTTGTAACCCCATTTGGGGTTTTCTTGGCCCAGATACTGCAGTGGTTTGCCATTTCCTTCTCCAGACCATTTTACAGATGATGAAGACAAGGTTAAGTGACTTGCCCAGGGTCACACAATTAATAAGTATCTGAAGCCAGATTTAAACTCGCAGGTCCTTCTGACTCCAAGTTGGCACTCTGTCCACCGTGCCACCCAGCAGGCCCTTTATGTTTCATATTTTTTAAGAAAGAAAAAAGTGGTCCATAGGCTTCATTAGACTGCCCGATAACAAAAAAGGATCAAGAATTCCTTCCATAATTTGTATGACAACCAGAGTCCCATTGACAGTAAGAGGTCCAGTTAGAATTAGAACTCAGATTTTTTATTTCAAACCTAACACTCATTCCATTGTACCATGCTGCCCCTAGCATATTCTACTGTGGTGTTTAGTATTGTATTTTCGGTGCTACTTGTCAGGTCGCAGATGTGGAAAGTGTATGGAACCAGTGTTGGCTCAGTTACGCAAAGGAAGTGACCGTTTCAGGTTGGTGGTCTGAGGACAACCAGAGCCGAGGGAGACAGACGAGTCTGGATCTTTAACTGTATATGTTTTTGCTGAACCCCCACACAGTCAGGGTAAGAAGCAAGGGCTCCATCTCTTGTGGCTAGTCCCATTGCCCTCAAGAACATCTGTGCTTCAAAGATGAAAAAGGTATAGTTCAAGCATTCCAACATTTGGCCCGAGGGAAGAGTGTTACTTATATTCTTCAGCCAAACCATAGGAGCAGCTCAGACTTCATAAGCTGTTTCTGAGTAGTGATGAGTAGCAGTTATAGAACCATTTATACATTCCTCTAGAGAGCAAGCCTTCCAGTTTGATAGGAAACACGTGAGGTTGCTTTCTTCTTGATTTTTAAAAACTGAGCTGATGCTGCTTTTGTCTTTGAAGGAAGCCTGAAAATTGTTGCAAAACGATTCTCCACATAGCCCGCATGATGCGGCATCAGTGGGGGTTTCCAAATCCCCAGACTCATGAATTCTTTATGTCTTTTTTTGACCATTGACAGGAATTAGTGATTGGGGATTTAAAACCAGGTACCACCTACAGAGTGAGTGTAAGAGCTTACGGCTGGAACATCAAAGGACGCCCGAGCTCTCCTCGACATGTTACCACTCTATCAAAAGGTAAAAAATTGTTCTGAATCTCTTTTAGTATAAAATGTATGGTCTTCACTGATGAGAAACATTTCATTTTGCATTGATAAATATGAGTGAGAACTCAAGTTCTGCTCATAGACTGAAATCCTGACAACATAAAGTAAGAGAACAGGATGTTATTGTAAGTTGTGGAACATTTCTATAAATTTAAAAGGATAAACACATGTGAGTTCCCAAGGGTCAAATGGTATGAACTTCTTAAAGCTATATTTTTAGTTGAAGTTACCAGATGAAGAAAAAGAAAGACAGTTTTTCATTATTTTGATCTATCTTCTCATAGAGAAGGAGCATTCAAGGCTTCAGAATCAGGAAGACCTATGTTCAAGTTTTTCTAGATGGCCTCTGAGGTTTCTTCTGGTGCTTGAATTTGATGTCTTCAAGTTGGGCTACTTATGAAAATACAAAATGATTAATGTGCAATAAAATAAGCCTTGACAATGTCAACAGATATGTGGTACTGGGAAGCAATGAAACTAAGGACCTGATATATACTGACATGTGATCTTGGGCAAGGTTCTTAATCATTCAAAGCTCTGTAATGTTTAGACCTCTAGTCTAGAGCAATGGGGTCAAACTCAAAGATCCCTACCTCTGCACCCTGCCCTGGTGGGTTGTGTAATTGACATCTCCGCACTCTTTAGGTGACTCTTTAAAGTCTGTAAGTTGCAGAAAAGGTGCCAACTTGGATCTGCAGAGAGGGATGGGGGATTTCTCACCCAGGAATTTCCTACATCAATAAAGTCCCATATCTCATTCTTATCCCTTTATTTCATATTTAGTGAATCCAACCACTTCTTGGATCACTCTTTAAACTCTTGTGGAATCCTAGAAACCCATCATTAGAAGGGATCTCCAAGGCCATCTGGTCCAATTGGCCACAAATTCCCTCTACAATACTCCTGACAAAATAATCATGCAGAGGGGGGAGGAGCCAAGATGGCGGAGTAGAAAGACTCACTGTATGCTAGCTCCAAACCCACAGCCCATATATTTCCTGCAAAAAGAACTCCCCACAAATTCTGGAGCACTGCAAGGAGCACAGAAACACAGTGGAAAAGATTTCCGCTCCAGAGAGCCCTGGAGAGCTGTCCCCAGGGGTCCGCCACGCTCCAGACAGCAGAGCCCACACCTGCGCTGCCCTGGCCATGCGGCCCCACAGGAGCAAATCCGAGCAGGCTTCAGGGACAGAATCTCGGCGGCAGGGAAGGTCCCTCCACCCACTGGAGCTACAGGTCAGTGAGAGAGATGTCTAGGCTGGCCAAGAGGGGAGCGGGAGCGGGGTGTCTCCGTGACTTGAGCCCCCTTGGGAGGCAGTGGCAGAGGCAGCGGCAGAGGCAGCGGCAGAGGCAGCAGCAGCAGCCTGGGACTCCCGGAGCAGCAGGCAGAAGTTCAGGGCCATTACCAAAGGTCTCTGCATAAACCACTTGAGGGAACTGAGCCTGGGAGGTGGCCCTGCCCCCACCTGAGCACCAGAACTTAAGCTCACATTGAATAGCAGCCAAACCCGCCATGGAAAGCCCATTTGAATCTCAGACCCCAAGCACTAGCTGGGCAGATCTAGGCGCAGGTGGACAGGAATCTCAGAAGTCAAGTAACTGCCTGGGAAAATGACCAGAAAAGGGAAGAAAAATAAGACTATAGAAAGCTACTTTGATGGGGTACAGGTATTCCAGCCTTTCAATTCTGATGACGAGGAACTACTCTTACCATCAGGGAAAGACGTGGAGGTTGGGGCCTCTGTATCCCAGACATCCCAGGTGGATGTCTGGTGGGCTCAGGCCATGGAAGAGCTCAAAAAGGATTTTGAAAATCAAGTTAGACAGGTGGAGGAAAAACTGGGAAGAAAAATGAGAGAGATGCAAGAAAAGCATGAAAAACAGGTCAATACCTTGGTAAAGGAGACCCAAAAAAATGCTGAAGAAAATCATACCTTGAAAAATAGGCTCACTTAATTGGCAAAAGAGGTTCAAAAAGCCAATGAGGAGAAGAATGCTTTCAAAAGCGGAATTAGCCAAATGGAAAAAGAGGTTCAAGAGCTCACTGAAGAGAATAGTTCTCTCAAAATTAGAATGGAACAGATGGAGTCTAATGGCTTTCTGAGAAACCAAGAAATCACAAAACAAAACCAAAAGAATGAAAAAATGGAAGAGAATGTGAAATATCTCATTGGAAAAACAACTGACCTGGAAAACAGATCCAGGAGAGACTATTTAAAAATTATGGAACTACCTGAAAGCCATGATCAAAAAAAGAGCCTAGACATCATCTTCCATGAAATTATTGAGGAAAACTTCCCTGATATTCTACAACCAGAGGGCAAAATAAGTATTGAAGGAATCCATCGATCACCGCCTGAAAGAGATCCAAAAAGAGAAACTCCTAGGAACATTGTGGCCAAATTCAAGAATTCCCAGGTCAAGGAGAAAATCTTGCAAGCAGCTAGAAAGAAACAATTCCAGTATTGTGGAAATACAATCAGGATAACTCAAAGATCTAGCAGCTTCTACATTAAGGGATCAAAGGGCGTGGAATAGGATATTCCAGAAATCAAAGGAACTAGGACTCAAACCAAGAATCACGTACCCAGCTAAACTGAGTATAATACTTCAGGGGAAAATATGGTCTTTCAATGAAACAGAGGACTTTCAAGCATTTCTGATGAAAAGACCAGAGCTGAAAAGAAAATTTGACTTTCAAACACAAGAATGAGAAGCATGGAAAAGTAAACAGCAAGGAGAAGTCATAAGGGACTTACCAAAAGTGAACTGTTACATTCCTACATGGAAAGGCAATATTTGTAACTCTTAAAACTTTTCAGTATCTGGGTAGTTGGTGGGACCACACACACACACACACACACACACACACACACGTACATGCGTGCACTCACACACACGTACACACATGCACGCACATACAGAGACAGAGAGCACAGAGTGAATTGAATAGGATGGGACCATATCTTAAAAGAAATTAAGGTAAATGGTGAGAGAGAAATATAGTGGGAGGAAAGAGGGTGAAATGGAATGGGGTAAATTATATCTCATTCAAGAGGCAAGCAGGAGACTTTTTAGTGGAGGGAAAAAGAGGAGAGCTGAGAAAAAAACATGAAGTTTACCCTCATCACATTCGACTAAAGGAAGGAGTAAAATGCACACTCATTTTGGTATGAAAACCTATCTTACAATACAGGAAAGTGGGGGAGAAGGAGATAAGCAGGGAGGAAGGGATGATGGGAGGGAGGGCAATGGGAGAAGGGAGCAATTTGAAGTCAACACTTTTGGGGAGGGACAGGATCAAAAGACAGAATAGAAACAATGGGGGGCAGAATAGGAGGGAGGGAAATACAGTTAGTCTTACACAACACGACTGTTATCAAAGTCATTTGCAAAACTACACAGATATGGCCTATATTGAATTGCCTGCCTTCCCAATGGGAATGGGTGGGGAGGGAGGGATGGGGAGAATTTGGAACTCAAAGTTTTAGGAACAACTGTTGAGTATTGTTCTTGCTACTAGGAAATAAGAAATACCGTTAATGGGGAATAGAAAGTCATCTGGCCCTACAGGACAAAAGAGAAGATGGGGACAAGAAAAGGGAGGGAGGATAGAAGAGAGGGTGGATTGGTGATAGGGAAAATTTGAATGCTTGGTGTATTGGGGTGGGGGAGGGAATAAAAGGGGAGAAAATTTGGAACCCCAAATTTTGTGAAAATGAATGTAAAAAGTTAAATAAATTTATATTAAAAAAAGTAATCATGCAGAAAAAGATGATGCACTTTGATGAACATTGATCCCTCATGTCAGCCCTTTAAGCTTTTGTGTTGTTGCCCAATCGTTTTCCTGACTCTGCTGACACTCTCCTTGACCCCATTTGGGATTTTCTTAGCAAATGTACCAGAGTGGTTTGCCATTTCCATCTCCAGCTCATTTTACAGATGAGAATCTGAGGCAAACAAAGTTAAGTGACTTGCCCACAGTCATATAGCTTGGAAGTGTCTGAGATAAAATTTGAACTTTAGAACTTTAGAAGATGACTCCAAGGCAAGTCTAGCTGCCTTTTCAACTTTGGGATAACTAATTGTTCATAAATTTTTCCTACATCCAACCTATGCCTGACTCTCTGCAACTTCCTATTATTCTAATTTTACCCTCAGATACTGAGCAGAACAAGTTTCACTTTTCTTCCTTAAGATGTTCCTAACATGTTCCCTCCCCAAATCCTAGTCTCTCTTGCCCTTTTCTTATATAGCATACTGATCACCCTCCTCTGTATACTCATTAGCTGATTAGCATCATCCCTAAAATGAGGCATCCAAACCGGAATGCCATACTCCAGGTGTGATTTACCTGGGGCAGTGTTGTAAGGTGGAAGATTCAGTGATTGGGATGCTGATACCTCAAGCTTAGAGGAAGTACTCTTTGAATGAGATTCAATTCTTCCTAGAAGAGGAGGGACCTTTTAGGAGAAGGACATATGTTTTGTATGCGTATACAACCTACTTATTTGCTCTAATAACCTGACAAATGTTCTTTGGCTCCTTATTAGATCAATGTATGCCTCCATCACCTCCTTATGCTCCTCAAATCATCATGGTTTCTGACTCTGAGGTGGCACTCTCCTGGAAACGTGGAGAAAGTGAAGGAAGTTCTCCTATTCTGTACTACTCTCTGGAGTACATCAGGTACTTTCATGGGTCCAGTCTAAATGTTCAATATTTTCCTTTCAGTTGTCTCAAGCTTGGTAGGAGACCTGTGAACCCTAGTCATTCTGGTGGGGGTTTTCAAGGAAGAGTGTGTTGACACATGTTTATCCTTCAACCCTGAACTTGCCCAGATGATGCCTCTGAACTCCTTCAGAGGCCAATGCCAGTATCAATGGGAGTGGTCCATTACCACCAACTGCCAACCCTATTCCCAAGTTGAGAGATTGCTCTATGAACTAGAAATTGCAGATTATAGCTGGCATTTTGTAGACTTATTGGAGTTGGCTTATTTTTCAAAAATTTGCCAACAAAGTAAATATTAGATAGTAGTTGTCCTTAGAAACTTAAAAAATGAGAAACTGTGTTGCTGTGGGGCAATTTTTATACTCTCTTTATCCCCAATCTCAGTTCTTCTGTTTCCATTTGTCAGGAGGGAAGGTAGAAAAAGTGCTTCGCTGCTCAGGAGGATCATGGGATCTCAGATTTAGAAGTGGAGGGACTTTAGTGATAGCCTAGTCCCAATCTCCTCATTTTACAGAAGAGAAATCTGAAGCCTCAGGGAGGGCAGAATAGAAGTCCTTCTCATGCCAAAGGTTTGTTTTTTTTTAGTTCTGATGGTGACAACTAGAGTTTGAATCAAAGTGCCCCATTTGATTAGTTTGTCTGAAACACAAGAAACATTTATGGCTTTTGGAATCTATGCGTTAAAGATGAGACGGAGGGGATGATCCTAAGGTTCTCTCTCCTCAGTTCAAAAAGGGGCTATGTTAGCCACTTATCTGAGTCAGAGGCTCTCCAGTGTTTGGGGAGATGATTCTGCCAAGATTTATGTAGCTGTGCTCTGGGTTTTCTTCTTCCCACACTTTATCTTAGTTGGGGAGGACAGGAATTGGGCTCTTGGAGGAGAATGATCATGTTCCTTTCATTGGCCTGTGTAACTCTTAGTAGGATGGGTCACTACAACCCTTAACACACATTTGTAGATGTAGAACTGACAAACTTATCATCCTCAGGATACATTGATATGTAGGTACCGCCTACATATCAGAATCTGAAGATTCTCCTCTTGTTTCTAGTTCTTACTGGTTTACTGCCTATATTTTGGAAAATCCATACAAATCTCTGCTTAGAGAATTCTGGTATGTGGTGCTGGAAGAGACATAAAAAATTTGTCATCTCTGAACTTAAAAAAATTGTCAGCTATTTCAATACACAGTATCTTAAAAGTTTTTGTTAAAAGTACATTAAGACTTTTGGGACACCCTGCACGGTTGGTTTCCTATCTAAACCTATGTATTTTAATTTATGCATTTAAAAACATTACTCTGAAAAGGGATCCCTGACACACACACAAAATGGGTAAGAACCCTATATTTAGTTGTAGGATACTGGGATGATTGATTTAGAATTGACAGGGTCCCGAGAGGCCATTTCATACAAACTCCTTGTTTTACAAATAAGAAAACTACAGCCCAAATAGGTTTAAACCTAAGGTACCACACTGGAACCTAGTGCTTTTGACTCCAACTGACCCAAAAACCAATGGGTTTTGAGGGTGTTACTTAATCTCTCTGCACCCCAGTTTACCCATTTGTAAAATGAAGGTATAGGACCAGATCACCTCCAAGGTCCCTTCCAGATGTATGACCCTACATACAGAGGGAAAAAAGAATTTCCCTTGTACATGGCAATCGTTCCTTTAGCTTCCTGCTCTGCAAAATAAAACCAGAGTCGCTTCTACTCTGGTCCAGCAAAGCCTATCATTAGAAAACTTATGAAGAGGAGGAAAATTTCTAGTGCAGGCACAGGGGATCTTTTGTAGAAAGTTCCACTAATAAGCTAGTGTTCATTCATTCATTTCAAGGACATATGTTTGTTACATACCTGCTGTGTGACTGACACACAGGGAGAGGGAAGAAGACCCTGCGAATTATGACAAGCTCACAGTTGAAAAGAGATTGCTTATATTTAGTTGCAGGGTTGTTACTTCAGACGCTTCAGTCTCACACTCAATCAGACAACAGATATTTAATTAAGCATCTCCCCTGTGTAAATATTATGCTCGATCCTGAGGATTCAAAGACAGAAACTGAAGTCACAGTTCTTAAGAGGTTTGTGATCTGCTGGGGAAGACAACAGGACAACAGATGGAGCTGTATATACAGTATATAGGAAATTCCCTTTGTTTTCTGGCCTTCTGTTTTGCTCCCCACCCCCCAAAGTGTTCTAGCATTAACAATCAAAAGGGTAGGAGTCAAGCAGGACGAAACAAGGTGGGTGGTGGAGGTGGGGGAAAGAACTGGAGGAAGATAGAAATTTCAACTTCCAAAAAGCATTCAAAGTTGTGGCTTCCCAAAGGGGGTGGGAGGAGGGGAAGAGTGCTATGATTGCATAGAAAACATGTACAAGTTTGCTTCCAGAAGCTCTGACCCCAGATCTCTTCACATTATTGCTGAATTCTAAATGTTGTCCCCTAGAAACAAGGGGCAATGGGCAGTTCAAATAAAATATGAGTGTACATTTCTTTCTTGACGGCCCTTTCCCTCTGTGTACAGAAAGGAGGATATTCCATCATCACAGCAGTTCTTTACCTTTGGGGCACTCTCCAAAATGCATCCCCTTCTTTTTCCCCCTTTTCTCCCGCGAGTTGCTAATGATTCCCATTTCCTGGGTGAGGACACTGAGCCATGGGGAGGTGATGCCGCCTTATCCTAGGGCTCTAGCTCTAGGCCCTCAAATTCACCCCCTTCATTGTGCACACAAGGAAACCGAAGCCTTGAGAGTCTTAAGGAGTTGCCTAAGGTTACACAGGCAGTAAGTGACAGAGCCAAGATTGTAACGTATAGACCTGGTGACAGCAAGTTCAACAGTCCAAGTTAAGGATTTTTTCCACTGTATCATATTTGCTAAAGATCAGGGAGCTAGTTCATGTCAAAGGGGATTCTGGATTCCTTTCTAGTTCTATTTGCTCTAGCCTAGGTGGGGAACCTTTGGCCTGCAGAGCACATGTGACCCTCTAGGTCCTCAAGTGTGGCCCTTTGACTGACTCCAAACTTCACAGAACAAATCCTTTTATTTTATCGTGTGGTCCTTTGACTGAATCCAAACTTTATAGAACAAATCCTAGGAAGTTTTGGTTCAAGTTTCAGTCAAAGGGCCACACTTGAGGACCTAGAGGGTCACATGTACCCTCTAGGCCAAAGGTTCCCTGCCCCTGTTGTCTATGGTAACCTTATGCCAATATCATCTATACCAAGATTCACATCAGTAAGCATTTGTTAAGGCCCTGGGATAAGTGAATGGGATGCCAAGAAAGGATGAACACCAGTTTCTCCCCTATTCCAAGAGCTTACTTTCTCATGAGGAAACGCAATATTTAAATAAATAAATATAGTATAATTGGAGAAAGGAGGGAGCAGTAATAATTAAGTGTCTAGGGAAGATCTCCTGTGGGAAAGGGTACCTAAAGTGATCCTTGAAGGAAGTTAAGGATTCTAAAAAGCAGAGATGAGGAAGGAAGCAATGCATTCCAGCCATGGGGTCAGTCTGTACAAAGGCATGGTGGTGGGAAATGCAATGTTGTATTCTGGGCACCCTAAGAAAACTTGTTTGGTTAAAACATAGAGCGCTTGAGTGTGAGTAATGAGCACAAAGTCTAGAAAGGTAGGCTGGAGCATGATCATAAAGGGCTTTAAATGACAAACAGGGGTGTTTGTGTATTGTCCTGGGGGTGGAAGAAGGAACTACAGCCATAATGTGCAGGGAACCTGCTGTCTAGGGAAATGGGAACCTCAGTTTCTATGATTTCAATATTTGCTATGTTTCAGAAGGAATCTCCTAACAGAATATTGCTATGTTTGTTCCCCCGCTTTAAAATAAATCCCAGCATTCGTTTGTAAACAACTCAGATTATATTCCATTAGAGCTGAGTGCCCAAGGATGTGTACTTAGCCAGAGCCTGTGTGGGCTCGAAATCAGAAAAGGCAATTAGTGTGGATGATTTTTCAGGCGTCTCAATTACTCCCTTCTCCTACATATGCCTGTTGAGTGTATAATGCTAAACTCTTCTTGCCCTGGTACTTCACTTCTGCAGAAGGAAGAATGTGGCATGCCTCTGGGCTCCAGTTTGATAGTAAATTAATGGGTTCACAGCATTCCCAAAAGATTGTATTCTAGGTGCTAATGTAGAAAACAGGAGCACCTGAGAAGAGGGCTAACAGCCTTCAAACTCAGAATGGGCCAAACTGCCCTGATCTAATGATGTCCAGCTTAAGAGATTCAGGAAGTTGTTTGGAATCATGTGAGGGGCTCATTATAGAATGTGTGCCTTTTGACCACTAGGAATGTGATTTTTCAGAAATAGGCCAATATAAGCCTCACTGGTTTTGTTCAAATCTAATCTGGAATGTTGCTGCTAATTTTTCCAATTGCTTCCCTGTATAGAGTCTATAATGAAACTTAGAAAATTCATCTCCATCCAAGGCTGCTCCAAAGCTGATGGTGATGCCTAAGAATTGACTTCATTTTAGAACTTTGATGTCATCGATACGTGAGCTGTTCTGTGCCAACGTCCTCTGTACTAAGTTGGGAAAACTGGGTTCCAATGGCTTTTGCCCTTAACTAGCTGTGAAATCATGAACAAGTCAGTTCGCCTCTCTGAATGTCCATTTTGTCACTTCTCAGTTGGGCTAGTACTCTTCCTATCTAGCTCACAGGGTTTCCAATGAGGAAAGCATTACAGACATGTGCTATGTTACATTTGTGATTACCAAGATGGGCACTGATTTTCTGGGGAGCCCAAGTCTTAGTTATGCTTCCTGTATAGTGGGGATGATGATATCAGAGAAATAATAAAGAAATAAACTTATGATATTTAAGAGGTATTTACAAGGTTATTTAAAAAGTAGTAGTTTAAGTCACACTATCCATCAATGAATTAGCAAGCATTTCTTGTTTCTGATTCAGCTAATAGCTAAGGATACAAAACCAAATTGACCCAGTCTTTGTCTTCAAAGAGCTTACATTCTATCAGAAGAAATTATGTATACATAAATAAGTATATACGAAATAAATAAGATACTTTTTTTCCGAGACAATAAGAGGGTGGATCAGGGAGGACTTTACATAGAAAGTGAGATATGGGTTGAACTTTGAAAGAATCTAGGGGTTCCAAGAAGCAGAGGAGAGGAGGGAGTCAATTCCAGGCAAGAGGGATAGGTTGTACAAAAGTGTGGACGCAGGCATAGGAGTGTTACTTGGGAGGAAAAGCAAGAAAGCTGTCCTGGATGGATGAAAGAGTGTGCTGTGGAGAGGACTGCTTAACCCTAATCAGAAACTTGAAAACCATCTGTATAACACTCCTTGGTGAAGGGTGATTACTCAGTGCTCCACACTTCAGTGAAGGGCAGAGTTGGCAAGAACTTGGGAGAAGAGAGTGCCTGGTCTCTTGACTTCCAATTTTTGAGAAAAAAGACTTACAATTCCAGATTTTCTTCAAGGGGAGCTCTCTGAAGGGAAAGAAAGACTTTGAAGAAGCTGGCGTTGAGGAGCTGGAACTTTGATTATGTCCCTAACCTCAGTTTACTACATCAGAAAATTTGGGGAATTTCTCCTTGGGAATTCTAATTCTCTCTCTCTCTCTCTCTCTCTCTCTCTCTCTCTCTCTGTCTGTCTGTCTCTCTCTCTCTTTGTCTCTCTATCTCTCTATCTCTCTTCTCTCTTTCTCTCTTGCTCTCACTCTCACTCTTGCTCTCGCTCTTCCTCTCTCTCTCTCTCTCTCTCTCTCTCTCTCTCTCTCTCTCTCTCTCTCTTTCTCTTTCTCTGTCTCTCTGTCTCTCTCTCTCTCTGTGTATGTGTATGCATGCTCATCTGTGTCTCTCCCCTTCTCTTTATCCCTTTTTCTTGAACTAAGATATGTCATTTTCATTCACTCTGGGTATTATCTAGTATTTTCTTATTTTTAAAACTTCTCTAATTTTGTTGTGCTATCAGTCTGGATAAATGTATTTGTTTGATATTCATTTTGTATTGTTTTTGTATACCTGACATTTGGTAGGAAGGGAATCAAACCTTGGATATATAGCTTGGGACACTCCTTCCCCATTTAGGAATAATGATCAGGAGTACAGCTTGAACCTAAAAATTGTATCCCTTAGACTAACAATACATAGGGAATCAGCTATCTTTAGTGTCTCCACTGCTCACCCTTCTTCCAGGGAGATTGTCTGTAGTCTAGCCCAGTATTCCCTCTCTTTGAGGAGAGCACATTGGCTAGCCTCTTGTCCCCAGCCTCCTGCTCCCCTTCCAGCCAGGATCAGTCTCCCTTGGAGAAGAGTGAGTGAAGGAATCTCTATATAACAATGCATAATAAAACTGGAAAGGTAGATCTGAGTTAGGCTAGAAAGGGGTCCAAACTGGAATAGAACAAGGGTGGCATTTCTTTTGTCATCGATAGAACTGATGGTATACTTCAGGCCACGATGCCCACATGAGAAAATGACTAGGCAAGGTCCTGGTACCAAGAAAGTAAATGTTTTGTTTCAATTTACCATTTCTGAGAATAGTCACAGCTTACCTATGAAGTGAGACCTAACAAAGGAATTTGTTCTTTGTGACCTTATCAGACTAGAAGTTTGTCTCTGAGGCTGAGAATGAAGGTTTTCAGTCAGATATGATCATCATAATTTACCAAAGTTAGCCTGTAGGCTTGAGATTCACTTAGGCACTAGCATTTTATCTTTTTTAAATGTGCCCAACAGATGGTGGGCTTTTGTTTCTTATGCAACGGAGAGAATATTTAAAGTCTGCAGGCTCAAAATAAGCCTATAGACAATAATGTTATCATTTTTTAACTTTACCCAATATTTTAATACAACAGATCCTATTTTCAGGTGCACATGAATATCTATTTTCCCAAATGATGTTGGGTGGACAGCAAAGCTTAGTGCTTATTGAAATAAGAGCTACCTGCATTTGGATATGTATAGCTACCTACATTTGAAATATTTTGGTTATGAATATCTGAAAAGCTACTTTACTTTCTGACTGTGAATTTCCCTAGGGTATCTCCCTTTCTCAAAAGAAAAATAAAATGTATTCTAGGGAAAGTAAAGCTAGAGCCCTGTAAAGGACATATTCTGATGGTCTAGTCTTTTCAATGCCCATATCCATATATATTATCTGGCAGGTCGATCAGAGGTAAAAAATAGTTTTCACTTAACTGTCTTCCATAGCCTTTCAGATTGAACATTCCCGTAGATGTAGACTGATTGGTTAAAATTTAATCCCAGCATAGCACTGTTGACTAAGAAGTTAAAAATGAAGCCTTCTTGAGTAGGAATATGGTCATTTTCAATTCTACCATTCTTCTCTCAGTCCATGTACGAGACTACATACATTATTTTCAGATAATGTATGATTTAGAACCATGGGTCAAAAAAAAAATCTCAGTGCAAGTTAGATATCTTATTAGAAGGAAAAAGAATTTTTCCTTTCTTCTCCCTTGTGCCTCTCCTCCACTAAATAATTCAATACCTGCTTTTGCCCCCTTGTAAGAGAAGCAATCCCCAATGAGATAAGAAAATTCATCTTCACACAGATCTGCTCCTAAGCTAATTGTAATACCTAAGAATTGGTTTAATTTGGGAGTCTCAAAGTCATCCACACATGAGATTGTTTTTAACTAACCAATTGATATTTTTGTTAAAAAGTCACCCTTTTCACACCCTACCACCTGATAGATCACAAGCTACTTACTAATCCTAGAGTAACAAATGAACTTAATTAAACTTTTTCACTGGAAGCTTCCTTCCAGGGAATCCAAATACAACAAGCACCAGCTCTGAAATTCAGCATGGAGGCTAAGGCCAGTGCAGTGGTCTTCCTTGTGTGCTCCTAAAACCTGAAGGTAAGGTGAATGACTTTTCAGGTTAAGGAAGTTTGTTGCTCAGAATCTGAATTTAAGGCTTATGCTGGAGATATTTTAAATAAAGAGCACCTGGGTGCTTGTCCCACAAGAAAAGGATGAGGCACAGAAAGGTTTCCTTATCTGACTGGAAGTGATCTCTTTTCTTATATAGTGAGCAAGGATGTGTTCCATCTTCCACCTGTGAAGCAGCCTTGAGCCTGCAATGCTAAATAATGAGCAGTATACTCAAGATCCTAGCTTCCATCAAGGAAATCTTGGAGCTGCAGCAAAATATAAAAGCCCTGGGTGAGAAACAGAAATTAATCACAGCTGGCCTTGGATGCTTGAGGTTGTCTCATCTCTAGTCACCCCAGCTCCACCAGCTTTGTTTAAGGACTTGACTTCTTGGGGCACAATGATCTCCATTTCTAGCCTCACCTAAGTCAGACAATACAGTCTTATTTTAGCCACAATAAAGCTGAAATTTCTCAAGATGAGCCTTATTAGGACATTGAGAAAAGCAAAAGAAAATTTAAGGGCATAAAAATGAGAAAATTTTGGTGTAGTTAAAAGAATTCTGGCTCTGAGATTAAAAGCCTCGGGTTTTAATTCTGACTCTACCATTTCCAAGTAATCAAGTCACCTGGTATGCAGGTGATTTCATAGAGACTAGAATGCAGGTGTTCTAATACTTCATGCTCCCGGCAATTCTCTGAGCCTATGTGTTATAGAAAAATAGCTGATATTTATGAATCAATAGAGGGAACTTGCACAATGGGAGTTTCCCATGTCTGAAATCATTATGTGAACAATAATGAAAAAATGATGATAATAACTGCCATTTGTATATCATTTTAAAGTTTCCAAAGTGCTGTACACATTATCTCACTGGATCCTCACAACAACAGGATAGGTGTTATCATACCCATTTTACAGATGAGGAAACTAAAAGAGGTTGACTTGCCCAAGGTCACAGGTAGTAGGTGAAACAATGAGTGAATATATATAATATCTTGAGTAAAGATGTATGGCAGTGTATTTTGCCTTTTTTTGTTATGTACCCATGCCTTAGCCCAATGGCTGGCACCAAGTAAAGCTCTTAATAAATTCATGTCAGTGGCAGACTGATTTGCACACTGGCTCAGATAAAATATCAGAATCTTTAAAAATATCAAGCTTTAGAACATCATGCTTTGTAGCTATAAGGGACAGAAGGAGAGAATGGGGACTGGTTAAAAATTAACTTTGCCAGGTATCAATGGACATTTCATATCAGTAAGTATTTCTTTAAGAAGCATCTGGTTTTTTGCTTCTGGTTTTGAGATTAGGCATCTCAGAGAGGAGTCACAAACTGGTACTGAGTGCCAGGACATCTCCTAAGAGTCAAGTCCATCCACTCTGTGCTGTAATGGAAGGGCAAGTTTGACAGTTTTCACAGAATGAAGACATACTAGCTCCTCGAATTGATCACTTAAAGCTTCAGTCACTCCTGCGGTGAGCTTTACCGATGTAATACCAAGTCAGATTGATGGAAGTTGACATAAATTGAATTCTTGTGAGGATAGCAGCACTGGGAGTCATTGGTAGAGCATAAAATGAAAAGTGCAGTGTCCCTGGTTGGCTCGCCTGGGACAAATTGCCAGCTGAGTTTATCATTACCCCACTCTATCCATCTGTTTGTCATTTGGTGGGGTTGAACTAATTCGTAAATAAAGGAAGCAGGCCGAAAGCTGAAGGTCAAATGATACGTCATTCTTTTTTTTTTTTCTGTTTTTGAGCTAAGACTACTTAGTGGTTTCTGGAGTTTCCTCTACAATACATTTTATTGGAAATAAAGTCTTTGCAGAAACTAGTTCTGAAGAAGCAAAAGAAATTAGCTTGGGGAACATACCCTGTGGAAAAAAAACAACCTAGTTTACCTTGAATAATCTTGTAGTTCCATGATTCTCTTCTCTTAGAGCAGCATGTCACAACCTAAAAGAGATAAAAAGATTTCTCTTTATGTGGCACATAATGGAGTTGTGCTACCGAACATTTTGGTAGATTTATTCTAAGGAACTGGAGATGATCCTAAGATCTTGGATTCAGAATTGCCATGGACCTTAGAGAACATCGAGCCCAGTGAGTATCAAACTCAAATAGAAAGGGATCCTTGCAGATGGCATATTGATTTAGGAAATCACAAATTAACATTATCTATGCAATATTGTGTTTTATTTGTTTGAACATTTCCCAATTCCTTTTTTTAAAATCTCCAATGAGTCAATAAATATTCACTAAGCACCTGCCAATGAGGGCTGTGTGCTCAGTGTTAAGCATACAAAAAGAGATGTGAAGAGAACTCCCTCAAGCAATTCACAGTCTAATGTTAAGCCCTGCTCTGTTTCTACAGCAATCACCCTGTGTCATGCCCTCGTCTCTTTTCACCTATTATTTTAGCCTTCTTTTAAAAAATTTTAAAATATTTTAATTTATTTATTTTTAGCATTGTTTTCTTTGAGACTCAACCTATTGAGTTCCAATTTCTCTCCCTCTCACACTTTCACACAAACACTAAGAATCAAGCAATATTATGTCAGTGATACATGTGAAATCACATAAAACATATTTCCATATTCATCCTATTATAAAAAAGCAAGAAAAATAAAGTGAAAAAGGTTTGTTTTTTTTTTAAATTTGCACTAGGAGTTCATCAATTCTTTCTCTGGAGGCAGATAGCATTTATTCATCATGAGTCCTTGGGAATTGTCTTAAATTACTGTTGATTGATCAGAGCAGTCAAGTCTTTAACAGTCGATCATCATGGCAACATTGCTGTTACTGTACACAATGATTTCTCAGTTCTCACTTCACTTCACTCCACATAGGTCTTGCCATGTTTTTCTGAAACCACCTCTCGTCATTTCCCACAGTATAATAGTACCTCATCACAATCATATGCCATAATTGGTTTAGCTATTCCCTAGCTGAAAAGCATCCCTTCAATTTCCATTTTTTGTCAGCACAAAAATAACTACCATAAATATTTCTGTACATATTTTTCTTTGGCCTCTTTGGGATAAAGACCTAGTAATAGCATTACTGATAGTATGCACAGTTTTATAGCCTTTTGTTCATAGTTTGAAATTGTTCTGCAGAATGGTTGGACTAGTTTACTACTCCACCAACAGTTCATTAGTATACCTATTTTTACCTCATCCCTTCCAGCATTTGTCACTTCTGATAGGTGTGAGCTGGTACCTCAGGGTTGTTTTAATTTGCTTTTCTCTAATCAATAGTGATTTAGGGCATGGTTTTCATGACTGCTGACTGTTTATATCCTTTGACCATTTTTAAATTGAGGAATAGCTCTTATTTTCATAAATTTAATTCAGTTCTATGTTTAGTGCATATGTGAGAAATGAGGTCTTTAACAGAGAAACTTTTTTATATTATTTCATTGGCCATGGTTCCTTTTATCAAAATGTGGTTTCCCTGATTTTCTCTCTTAATTAGGTCTATTTTTGCTTTTGCTTCGTCTGAGATCACAGAATAGGCTGAAGCATATTCCATTCTACTCCAGTCCTTTATTTTAAATCTGTATGTGTCTTTTGTTTCAAGTATGTCTCTTGTAAACAACGTATTTTTGGATTCTGGTTTCTAGTCCATTCTGCTATCTACTTCCATTTTATGGGTGAACTCATCCCATTCACATTCAGGTTATGATTACCAACTGTGTTTTCTCCTCCATCCCATTTTCTGGTCTATCCTTAAAAGTCTTAGTTTTAACCACTGTCTCTCTTGATCTGTCCTCCCTTTTATCACACACATACACACACACACACCTACCTTCTTTTATCTCTTTCCCTTCCTATTTTCCTATTGGTTGTTACAATTCTGTACACAACTGAGTATGTATGTGTATATGTATCTTCTTCCCTCTTTGAACCAATTCTGATGATAGTGGGATTCAAACATTGCCTTCCATCGCCCCCTTCCATTTCCCCCTCCACTGTAAAAGCTCTTTCTTGCTTGCCTCATTTTGCCCATTCTACCTCTCCCTTCCCCTTCTCCCAGTGCTTCCCTCTTTCTCTCCCTTCATTCTTTTAGGAGATCATTCTAATATAATCAATTCATACCCATGGTCTCTGTCTATGTAAATTCCTTTTAACTGCCCTGAAAATGTAGGAGTTATATGTATCATCTTCCCATATAAGGATGTAAACAGTTTAACTTTATTGAGACCCTTATGATTACTCTTTTATGTTTACTTTTTTTATGTTTCTCTTGATCTTTATGAGTGTCATATTTTCTATTCAGCTGTGGTCTTTTCATCATGAATGTTTGAAAGTCCTCTCTTTCCTTAAGTTTTCAATTTTTCCTCTTATGGGTTATACTTAATGTTGCTAAGTAGATTATTCTTTGTTTTAATCCTAGGTCCTTTGCCATCTAAAGTATATTATAAGCCCTCTTCTCCTTTAACATGGCAGCCACTAAGTCTTGTGTGATCCTGACTCCACAATATTGGAATTGTTTCTTTCTGGCTAATTGGAAGTATTTTCCCTTTGATCTGGAAGCTCTAGAATTTGGCTATAATATTCCTGGGAGTTTTCATTTTGATACCTCTTTCAGGAGGTAATTGGTGGATCTATTTTACCTGCTGGTCCTAGAATTTCAGGACAGTGTTCATTGATAATTTCTGGAAATATGATGTCTAGACTCTTTCTCTGATCATGGCTTTCAGATAGTCCAATAATTCTTAAATTATCTCTCCTGAATCTATTTTCTAGGTCAGTTGTTTTTTTTTTTTTTATTGTCATGACATATTTTACATTTTCTTCTTTTTTTCATGTTATTTTATTTTGTTTTACTGTTTCTTGATGTCTCATAGAGTCATTAGCTTCTATTTGCCCATGAAAATTAAAGAAAAACTTAAGGAACCATTTTCTTCAGTGAGATTTTGTACCTCTTTTTCTATTTGGGTAATTCTGGTTTTTAAGAAGCTCTCTTCTTTGGTGAATTTTTGTACCTCTCTTACCATTAGGCTAATTCTGTTTTTGGGGATTTATTTTCTTCAGTATTTTTCACACCTCTTTTTACCAAGCTGTTAATCTTCTTTTCATAATATTCTTGCATCACTCTCACTTCCTTTCCCAACTTTTCCTCTATCACTCTTATCTCTTGCTTTAACTTTTCCAGGAATCTTGTTGGCCTTGGTTCCAATTAGTATTTTTCTTTGAGTATTTGTAGCTGTTTTCACATTATTGTCTTCTAAGTTTATATCTTGTTCTTTCTTGTCACCACAGTTGACTTTTATAGTATGATTCTGCTTTTGTTGTTCCCTCATTTTTCTAGGTTATTCCTTGACTTTCTTCTCCTAGGATAAGGAGCCCAGTATCAGGCTTTTTCATGCTACTCTTTTCAGAACTAGTTCTAGGGGTCTGCAAGTTTCTGGTTCTTCCAAAGAGGTGTTATCCTAGGAGAGGTGTAGTCACTGTTCTTTTGGTCTGTGCTCTTGTCTTTACCAAGTAAGGATCCCTGGTCCTCTGCAGCTACAAGTGCTAGCATTCCTCTTCATCTTGGAACTGTGACCAGGGCCCTTGATCTCTTGTCACTGACCCCCAGCATCCCTATCCACCCTGAAACTGAAACCTAGAAATATGTATGGACAATAGAGTTGTCAATCAATGCCAGCTATATCCAGTGCCCACAAAGGGTCCTTTGTGATCTCTTTCTGACCAATTCTCAGAAACTCTTACCATCTCTGGGCTGAGAGCTTCTGAAGCTGCTGCTGTGATCATTGTTGCTGCTGCTGCATGTATGGATTCTGTATGGCCTCCATCCTAGTGTCACAAACTTCTTCTAGGTACCTGCTAAATTTTTTTAGGCTGGAAAAATGTCTTACCCTGATCTTTTGTTGACTGTATCACTCCATTTTGAGGCATTATTTTAAAGTTGTTTGGAGGGGAATGTTGAGAAAGTTCACTTGGGTTACCTCTAATCCACTACCTTAGCTTTGCCCCTTTCCTCCTAATTACATTTTTATCTTATTCAAGCCACTGAGGAGTTTTGTAAGTTGCTTGTGGCCAGGACCATGAATTTCACACTTCTGATCTCTCCCACCCATCCCCAATTGAAGATGAGAAAAATGAGACCTGAAGTAACTGGCCTGTGATCATAAAGGCAGTAAGTAGTAGAGTTGAACCTAGACCTTCTGCCTCCAGATCATTATACCATTGTTGGGAGGAAAAGACATAGGAAAGAACACAAAACAATTAAACAGAAACCCTATCACTCTCAAAGCCCCCACTGAAGTCGGGAAAACACCAAATAGTATAATTAGATGTGGGCTGATGGGGAATATGGGGAGGAGCCTTTATAATAGTCATTTCCAAATGTTATAATTAGATTTTCTTTTTTGTTTGTTTGTTTAAATATAAATTTATTTATTTAACTTTTACATTCATTTTCACAAAATTTTGGGTTCCAAATTTTCTCCCCTTTTATTCCCTCCCCCACCCCAATACACCAAGCATTCAAATTTTCCCTATCACCAATCTGCCCTCTCTTCTATCATCCCTCCCTTCTCTTGTCCCCATCTTCTCTTTTGTCCTGTAGGGCCAGATGACTTTCTATTCCCCATTAACTGTATTTCTTATTTCCTAGTAGCAAGAGCAATACTCAACAGTTGTTCCTAAAACTTTGAGTTCCAAATTCTCCCCATCCCTCCCACCCCACCCATTCCCTTAGGGAAGGCAGGCAATTCAATATAGGCCATATCTGTGTAGTTTTGCAAATGACTTTGATAACAGTCATGTTGTGTAAGACTAACTGTATTTCCCTCCCTTCTATTCTGCCCCCCATTGTTTCTATTCTGTCTTTTGATCCTATCCCTCCCCAAGAGTGTTGACTTCAAATTGCTCCCTCCTCCCATTGCCCTCCCTTCCATCATCCCTCCCTCCCTGCTTATCTCCTTCTCCCCCACTTTCCTGTATTGTGATAGGTTTTCATACCAAAATGAGTGTGCATTTTACTCCTTCCCTTAGTCGAATGTGATAAGGGTAAACTTCATGTTTTTTTCTCAGCTCTCCTCTTTTTCTCTCCACTAAAAAGTCTCCTGCTTGCCTCTTGAATGAGATACAATTTACCCCATTCCATTTCACCCTCTCTCCTCCCACTACATTTCTCTCTCACCATTTACCTTAATTTCTTTTAAGATATGGTCCCATCCTATTCAATTCACTCTGTTCTCTCTGTCTCTGTATGTATGTGCATGTGTGTATGTATCTGTGAGTGCACGCATGTACGTGTGTGTGTGTGTGGTCCCACCAACTACCCAGATACTGAAAAGTTTTAAGAGTTACAAATATTGTCCTTCCGTGTAGGAATGTAAACAGTTCACCTTTGGTAAGTCCCTTATGACTTCTCTTTGCTGTTTATTTTTCATGCTTCTTCTCATTCTTGTGTTTGAAAGTCAGATTTTCTTTTCAGCTCTGGTCTTTTCATCAAGAGTGCTTGAAAGTCCTCTGTTTCATTAAAAGACAATATTTTCCCCTGAAGTATTATACTCAGTTTTGCTGGGTAGGTGATTCTTGGTTTCAGTCCTAGTTCCTTTGACTTCTGGAATATCCTGTTCCACTCCCTTCGATCCCTTAATGTAGAAGCTGCTAGATCTTGAGTTATCCTGATTGTATTTCCACAATACTGGAATTGTTTCTTTCTAGCTGCTTGCAAGATTTTCTCCTTGACCTGGGAACTCTGGAATTTGGCCACAATGTTCCTAGGAATTTCTCTTTTTGGATCTCTTTCAGGCAGTGATCGATGGATTCCTTCAATACTCATTTTGCCCTCTGGTTCTAGAATCTCAGGGCAGTTTTCCTTGATAATTTCATGAAAGATAATGTTTAGGCTCTTTTTTTGATCATGGTTTTCAGGTAGTCCCATAATTTTTAAATAGTCTCTCCTGGATCTATTTTCCAGGTCAGTTGTTTTTCCCATGAGATATTTCACATTCTCTTCCATTTTTTCATTCTTTTGGTTTTATTTGGTGATTTCTTGGTTTCTCAGAAAGTCATTAGCCTCCATCTGTTCCATTCTGAATTTGAGAGAACGATTTTCTTCAGTGAGCTTTTGAACCTCTTTTTCCATTTGGCTAATTCTGCTTCTGAAAGCATTCTTCTCCTCATTGACTTTTTGAACCTCTTTTGCCAATTGAGTGAGCCTATTTTTCAAGGTGTTATTTTCTTCAGCATTTTTTTGGGTCTCCTTTAGCAAGTATTGAACCGTTTTTCATGCTTTTCTTGCATCTCTCTCATTTCTCTTCCCAGTTTTTCCTCCAACTGTCTAACTTGATTTTCAAAATCCTTTTTGAGCTCTTCCATGGCCTGAGCCCACCGGACATCCACCTGGGATGTCTGCGATACAGAGGCCCTGACCTCCATGTCTTTCCCTGATGGTAAGAATAGTTCCTCGTCATCAGAATTGAAAGGCAGGAACATCTGTACCCTATCAAAGTAGCTTTCTATAGTCTTATTTTTCTTCTCTTTTCTGGGCATTTTCCCAGCCAGTTACTTGACTTCTGAGATTCCTGTCCACCCCAGCCTAGATCTACCCAGCTAATGCTTGGGGTCTGAGATTCAAATGCTGCTTCCCAGCCTCAGGGCTTTCCGTGACAGGCGGGGCTGCTATTCAATGTGAGCTTAAGTTCTGGTGCTGGGGTGGGGTCAGGGCCGCCTTCCAGGCTCAGTTCCCTCAGGGGGTTTATGCAGAGACCTTCAGTAATGGAGCACCTGCCTGCTCAGGGAGTCCCGGGCTGTTGCTGCCTCTGCCACTGCCTCCCAAGGGGCCCGAGTCACGGAGACACCCCGCTCCCCTCTCAGCCAGCCCAGGAGTCTCTCTCACTGACCTGTAGCGCCTGTGGCTGGAGTGACCTTCGCGGCCACCGGAGATTCTGTCTCTGAAGCCTGCTCGGATATGCTCCTCTGGGGCTGCGTGTCCAGGGTAGCTCAGGGGTGGGCTTTGCTGTCCGGAGCATGATGGACCCCTGTGGACAGCTTTCCAGGGCTCTCTAGAATGGAAATCTCTTCCACTGCGTTGATGTGCAGCTTGCAGTACTCCAGAATTTGTGGGGAGTTCTTTTTACAGGAAATTTCTGGGCTGTGGATTCAGAGCTAGCATACGTGAGTCTTTCTACTCCGCCATCTTGGCTCCTCCCCCCTCTATAATTAGATTTTCTTAAAGCAAAGGAATGAAAAGCAGATTTTTAATCCATTCTCTCTTAGTCCAAAATAACCTGGCTGTCAATAGATTCAAGATTCAGATCCTCTACCCCCACTTCCCCTAGAAGACATCCCACCTCTTAGTAGACTCCATTTGCAGATATATTTTTCCTAATATTTAACCATTTTAGCTCAATTTCTTTATAATAGTTGATGCATATGTGTGTGTGTGTATATATACACATATATATATTTATTTTTTATATGCAAATATGGATTTCTATATCTTTTGCCTCCCTTCCCTTAACATAATGTGTGTGAACACACACATACATTACATTAAGGGGAAAAAAAGGAATAAGAATTTAGGTGCTAAGCACTTTTTGAAAATATTTCATCTAATCCTCACAACAGTTTTGTGAGATAGATCTTGTTTTCACCCCATTTTACAAGTAAAGGGATTGAGGCTCTAATTGAATGATTTATCTATGACCAATGGCTAGTAAGTATTGGAGGACAGATTAGAATCAAGGCCACTGGTGATTCTAGGTGCAGGAGCCTTCTTTCCATCACATCACTATTCCAAGGATCATAGGATTTAGAACAGAAAGAAGTTCTCCAGTTGAGATCTTTCATTGTATTGATGTGAAGATAGGCTTACTCAGAGAAGTGATGTGACTTGCTCAAAGTTATAGAAGTATTAACCATCAGAGCTTGGATCTGAATACAGGTCCTCCGACTCCAAATTCAGTACTCTTTATGCTACACCACACTCTATGTAGTTGAATCTTTGTACCATCAGTCTTCGCCTCAGTACTTACTTTCTAGGGCATGAAAAGCTATAGCAGTTACACAGACCACACTTGTTAATTTCTGAATATTCTCCTATGTCCTATCTGCTCCATAGCCTTCTCCATTGCTAAGGGAATCCTGGCTTCATTGATTTCCAAAAGTATTGAATTTCTAAGTAAGGACCTCTGATATTGTCTAGCTCAGTGGTGTCAAACTCATGTAGAAACAGATGTCTGCTGGCTACATACTGAATTTAAAAAATCACAAATTAATGTTATCTAATTAATGTTATTTATGTTGTATCTTATGTTTATTTATTTGCTTAAATATTTACCAAATACATTTTAATCTTTTGGTTTTGGTTGCCCTCAAGAGTTTTGCCAGTGATACCTCTGATCTAGCTCAACCATCTAGGCTCAGAGCTTTATTTATTATTGCAGGTAAAGGGCATGGCAGATCTGAACCCATCCCAGTATGGCCCAGTTGGAGTGGGCAGTGCAGCAGTGACCATAAGGCATCAGAGCTGTGCTGAGTCAGACCAATAGCCAGTGGACTGGAAGTCATCCACATGTGTCAGCTCTGCCTGAGGGATGGGAATAATGCTGCCATCAGACTCTCAGGCTTGTTTTTCCCAAGTCATCTGTTCTCTTTCCTACCCACCACATTCACATGGGTAGAGAATTTGCAGCCTGGATGCCACATGTGGACTTTAGGTCCTCAAGTGCAGCCCTTTGACTGAATCCAAACTTCAGAGAACAAATACAGTTTCGATTCAAAAGGCAGCACTTGAGGACCTAGAAGGCCACATGTGGCCTTGAGGTCCTGGAAGTACCCATATATAAGTCCTCACTGGTTGACCTTAGCTTGGCTACAGTAACGTCAGGATGGCTGAGAGAATCTTTGTTTCCCAAAACAAGGAGTTAAGAGTCCTCAATGCTAGTTCTGCTCCCCATTAGTTTCCTACCCCAGTATTTCTACTAGAATGATAGCAGGGGTGGAAACCAGAGTAAATTGTTTAGATAGATGTCTCTTCTGTCTATCAGAGGTCCTGAGAGCCAGTGAAAACAATCAATCCCTACCAAAATGTTGTGGATTGTCAAACTGAGAAAATGGTAGAAAAAAACAGATAAATTTCTAGTCAAAGGACCTGGATACAAACCCTGACTTTGTGACTTACTTCTTCTAGGGCCTTGGAAAATTCATTCTACCTCTCTAGAACTTATTTCCCACCAAATAGTTGGGTGCAACAGTAGAGAGAGTGTTAGAATTGGAGTGAGAAAGATGACCTGAGTTCAAATCCTGCCTACTTGTATGATTAATAGCCCAGTTAATTATTTTTTTCTTTAAAGCTTTCTCTTAGGACTAAAACCTAAATTTATTTCTCCTTTCTCTGAAATTCTGTTGTGCTTAAAAATATTATAATATAAACATAAATTAGCCCTTTATGATATACTTAGAATATTTTTATCTTGTGTTTTTTTCACACTGTGTGTATGTGTGTGTGTGTGTGTGTGTGTGTGTGAATGAATGTATGCCTTGTCTCAGAGGCAGCTAGGTAGCACAGTGGATAGAGCAAAGGGCATAGAGTCAGGAAGACCTGAGTTCAAATACAGCCTCAAGCATTTCCTGGCTGTTTGACCCTAGATGAGTCACTTAACCTCTATTTTCCTTAGTTCTCTCAACTGTAAAATGGAGATAATCTACCTCACAGAGTTGTTGTGAAGAACAAATTTGAGAAGTGCTTAGTATTGCGCCTGGTATGTATAGTAGGAGCTATATAAAAGCTTGTTTTCTTCCACTGCTTTCCTGTGTCTCCTCAACTTGACTAGAAGTTCCTTGAAATCAAGTATCTCCTTCCTCTTTTGTCTTTCCACAGAACTCACACAAATGGTGACCGTAAGTGGACATTTCATAAATACTTGTTAGTAAATGGATTTGCCACTTTGCAAGGCAGTCACTTTGTGACATTAGCTAGAATAGTAGTGAGATATTTAGTTCAATTTAACTCATTAAACGTTGATTAAGCACATATTGTATACAAAGCCCCATGTTCAGCACTGAGGTTGCCAAGTAGACATGATACTAACCCTTTGGATCTAATTGCCCCATTGAGGTTACTGTTGGCATTGATGATTCAGTGGCAATGAGCAGAGTATCCAAGGAAAGGAAGGGAGCTTTAAGGTGACACAGCTTTAGAGAATTCTTCTGTCCCTTCTCTTATTCTCTCCATCTCTACAGCCAGATGGACTACTGTATTCTTGAACAGGGGGATTATACAGAGCGATCTTTGATGACAGCTCTGGTTTTTCCAGTCCTCTCTCCAGAAATCTGAATGTTATTGACCAAAAGGAAAATTAGATTGGAGATTGTACAACTTAGACGAAATATTCCCATTAGTGGTTAAAAAAAAGAGGGAGGGGGAGGGGAGTAATTTAAAGTCTGTACTGACAGTGGGTCAGGAGCATCATATTTATCATGCAGGACAGACCATGCTGCCATGCACCCTTTTCTTCCTATGGTTTTTTAATGAACATCTTCATTTGCCAGGATATGACTGTTAAGGTCCCCTGTGTGTAATTGGGACATTATATTTAGATGGAAAGAAATTTCTTTGAATAAAAAGAGAATTTAAGATTATGCCTTTTCCTAATTCATCACATCCCCACATTTTTACCTTTGCCTGGAGCGTGTCTCTCTCCCAACCTCTATTGTGACCTCCGGTCCTTGTCAGACAACAAGTATTCAACTCAGGAAGCCAGTGAGGTAATCAGAGTCAAGCTGGGATTCATAGTTAGAAACAGCTCTTCAATCAGTGTACCATCCTTTCTTTTCTTTCTTTCCTTAAAAAAATAAAACCCGGAGGATTTGAATAAACCTTGGGTTGACTGGCAAAAGAGACCATCCATTTGTGTTTCTTTCCAGGAGTAAATGGATGGGAAATACACAAGACTATTTTTCACTAAAATGTTCACATAAAATGAAGATTAAGACCTTTGGTAATTTTGGTGGCTTGTCCTGTGTAAACGGAGGCACATTTAGGAAACATTTGGAGGGTTTTTCTGCAATAAATATCACAAGGACATCTTAGGAAAGGACACCAGAATCATTTTATCTCAAAGGTCACATCTTTTCCGACTTTACTTGTAGATATTCCCAGCTGACTTTTCTGGCTTGGAATGATTTTGTTCTAATTTCAGTTTGTAAATGTGTTTCCTTCTTTTGACTTCATTTTTTTCTCTTTGATGATAAACTTGGCTCTCATGAAAAGTTTGGCAGCTATGAAACCATCCAGCAGCTCCTCATCCTCTCTGTTTGAAGGGGCTATATTTTTACCACTTAACTAAAGCCACGAGGCATGCAAATCATTATAAGAAAATGCCCAGAGATGGAGGAATTGTCCCAAGATTACTCAGTTTTTTCAACTTCATACTGAAGGCATCAACTACAGTCAGCTCTCAATTATTCACAGTAATGAAAAACAGAGCTAACCTGAATTACATAGCTCCATGGATAATCTAAACATGTTTTATCAGCTAAAAGAAATCTTTTAATGGGGGCATTATCAGAAAAAAGCAAAATAGTTGAGTCTCACAATACCTGCTTTCTTCTAATGATCTCCTGATTGAAGTATTTACACTGAGATGATCAGGGGGCATCACAAGGCATTAAGCATGGAGGATGATGAGGGTTTTGCATACATAGAGTATAAAGCACCAATTCTTCATCTTAGTTTTCAATGTCTCCTCATCCCACCAGTTTGGCTCCAGCTAGTCTATCTCTCATTAATCTCCGGTAAAGACCCTCCACACCAGTCAGATGCTATATTCATCTCAAGTCTTTGCTCATGCTATTTGCTCTCCTATTTACACCCATTCCCCCTGAAAGTTCCTCCTTCCCCACATCTGCCTACTATCCAAATTCCGTGCATGCTTCAAAATCCAGGTCCTACCACTTCTATGCAGGCATTTCCTTACTGCTCTAGCTCACAGGGACCTTTACTTTCTCTGAACTCCATTAGCCTGGGAGCTCTCTGAGAGCAGGGACTGTCTTCTGCCTTTCGTGGTATCTTCAACACTTAACCAGTACCTCACATATAGCACCTTAATACCGTTTCCCATTTGGGGGTCACTAATGACTTATTCAGATAGGTCAGGAAGGAGTAGCTTCAATCGTACTCATCCCATTTTTTCTTCTTTTAATTTGGTGTTGATTTTGATTTGTGTTCAAGTAAATCAATGATCTCACTATATACTTACAGCTGATTTGGAAATTACTCCCACATTGATAACTAGCGGTCTCAAGTCCGTTGTAATACAAGTAATTTGTCATTTTTTAATTTCATGACATCCAATGCCTCTCAACAGTCTTCTTTTGTTATGCTAATTACCACAAGACATCTGTATAATTCAAATGCCTTATAATCTTTCATTTGTTACCCTTGAATTATGTTATCCAATATATTTTTCATGATCTTCCCTATCCCCATCTTTGCAATGGAGTCACTGAATTTTAAACTCTATATTGATATAATCTATAGGCATTTATTAAGTAATGGTACCATCAGCAAAATTTATTTGCCACCATCCCATTCCCCATCCTCTTCAACAGATACCAGCCTATAATCTGCAACTATCTTCACAATGGTTGTTTCACAAGTGAATGTGATCAGTAGAGGAGGCAGAGCAGCACACATAGCATCTGGGGTGATAAATCCAGAATCAGAAAGAGCTGACACATTAACTGTGTAACTATGAACAAGTCACTTAACATCTCTGAATTTCAGATAACTCTCTAATGCTAAAAGTTATACTTTAAAACCTATATGTTATCAGCTTTGTAATTTAACAAGGAAATGTTCTTTAGTTTTTTTAGGTAGCTAATTAAGCTAACACCTTCATTTGCCTCTCCAATAAGAAAGAGCACCTCCCAGCTTTCGCTTATAGAGGCAGCTAGTTCCTCAGTAAATAGAGTGCAGGGCTTGGACTCAGGAAAACTCGTCTTCCTTAGTTCAAATACAGCCTCTGACGCTTACTAGCTATGTGACCCTGTGCCTTGGTTTCCTCATCTGGAGAAGAAAATGGCAAACTACTCCAGTATATTTGCCAAAAAATAAAACAAACCCAAATGTGGTCACAATGAGCCAGACACAACTGAAAGGAATGAACAACAGTTGATAAAGCTTCACTTATAAGAAGAATGTTAATATTATATATTTTATATATAATTACATATTACTGATATATATATATATATATATATATATATATATAATTACATATTACTGATATAACTCACTTCCTTTAACAGCAGGAGCACTTACTGGTCACTTGGGCAAGAATCTCCCATTTAAAGCATGGACCGCTTTATAGACTTTTATAGAGGACCAAAAAGATTGTATGAATCTTACCACCCTCTGCCCCCTTTTCTCCTTAGGTTCATCATGAGCCCTAGAAAGCCAATGATCAGTTACTCCACATAGTGATACTTTTTGTTGATTTGGATGATGATAAACATAACCTCTGAAGCAAGATGGTGCTAGACTTGGAGTCAGAAATGGCCAAAGGCCATTAGTAAGTAGGCACTTACTAACTGTGTGATGTTAGGCAAGTCACTTACTCTCTCCAGCTAGGCTTCAGTTTTCTTGCCTGTGAAATGGGGATATTAAGAGGGCCTGCCTCATAGAACTGTTATTGGAATTAAATGAGATAACTTATATTAAGCACAACTTAAAACACTATACAAATGCTAAGTATTGTGGTTATTACCTACATCCATCTTTCTCTTTGACTCTGGACCCATCCTTCCATTTAGCTTCAACTTCCTTAACTCTTTTGATTGCATTCGTAGAGAGAATGCCAATACTGACATGATGCTATTGCTACAGCAGCAGACCCTGGTTGTTGACTAAGTATCTCACATTTTGAGTGCCAGCAATTAAGATGATCTTTATGGATGGTCTAAAAAGTATGTGGCTCTTTTAAAAAAAATTATTTATTTTTAGCATCTTTTACATTTTTGAGTTTCAGATTCTCTCCCTCTCTGTCCCACCCACTGAGAAAGTGAGAAAATATGGTGTCAGTTATCCATGTGAAATCATACAAAACATTTCCATATTAGCAGTATTTCAAAAGAAAGAAAGAAAAATTAAAAAGCAAGAAAATCCTACTTCAGTCTGCACTCATAGAGTTTATCAGTTCTGTCTCTGGAGGTGGATAGCATTTGTTCATCATGAGTCCTTTGGAATTGTCTTGGATCAATGTATTGATCAGAGTAGCCAGTCTTTCATAATTGATCATCACTAGAACACTGCTGTTACTGTACACAATGATTCCCTGGTTCTTCTCACTTCACTTTGCATCAGTTGCTTTAGTTCTTGCAGGAAAACTGTGTGGTTCTCCATACCATCTACCTATGCTCCCCTCTGCTGCCATCACCTCAGAAGATAAAAGGGGCTTGACATTCTCTTTGTGATGAGTTTCTCTTGGCTTTCCTCTTACCTGTTTGATGACTCCCCAGGCTCTCTTGGGATCTTTATCTGTGTGATATCCACTAACTAAAAAGATGTATTCCAGGACTCTTCCTTGGGCTTTCTTTATGATCTCATACTTAGTGAACTCATCAGATCCCATGAGTTAAGGCAACAAGGTGGTACAGTGGAAAGAGTGCATGATCTAGAGTCAGGAAGACCTGAGTTCAAATTTGGCCTCAGATACTTATTAGCTATGTGACCCCTGGACTTAACCACTGCCTGCCTCAGTTTTTCCATCTGTAAAATAGGGATAATTATTGAACTTACCTCTTGGGTTTGCTTGAGGATCAAATGAGATAATATTTGTAAAACACTTTGAAAATCTTAAATTGCTATATACATGCTAGCTAATAATAGCATTATTATATTTATATAATACATATAATTCATATATTTAATTATTATATATTTATGTAATTATATATTATTTTTATATAACATAAATTTGAATAATTACATATTATTTAAATATGTAATTTATATATATATTTAATTTATATAATCCCAGATCTATTTTTCCAGCCCTAAAGTCTTCCTCCTAAGTTTCATTCTTGCATCACCAGCTTCCTTTTAGACATCTCAAACTGAATGTTTTCCAGGCATCCTAAATTCAACATGTACAAAAGAGAGCTCATCACCTTTCTCCACAAATCCCCCTCTTCTATTACAGTCTTCTCTTGAATGTACCATCATCCTTCTAGTCACCCAAGTTTGCAACCTCATTGTCATTCCTGATGACATCTCTCATTGTCATCCCATGTAGCCAATGAGATTCCCAGTCTTGTCATTTCTTTTTCCATAACATCTCCTGTATGAATCTCCTTCTCTACTCACACAGGCACCACTCTGCTTAAAGCTCTCATTACCTCTCACCTGAACCATTGCAACAGCCTTATAACTGGTTTCCCTGACTCAAGTGTCTCTTCACTCCAACATAATCCATCCTCCACCCAGATAGAAAAGTGATTTTCCTATGATATATAGGAAAAGTTCTCTATTACTTCATTCATCTCTGAGTCTCAGGTAAATATCTAACACTAAAAATTAAACATAGGACATCCTACCTCTAGAACCCAATATAAATTCCTTTAATTGGCATTTAAAGTTCTTCATAACCCAGCCCCTTCCTGTCCTTCTGATCTCCTTACACATTACTCTTCTCCACACATTCTAGGTCCATCCACAATGGCCTATTTGCTACTCCTCATACATAATGCCACATCTCCCAATTTTTAGACCTTTGTATTGGCTGTTCCCCATGCCTGGAATTCTTCTTTCTGTGTCTATTTTTGTCTCTCTGTATCTGTATTTCTGTCTGTTCTCTATCTTTCTCTGTCTCTCTGTTAGCTCTGTCTCTGTTTCTCTCTGCCTCTCTCTCTCTCTCTCTTCCTCCCCCCCGACTTTTTCTCTTAGAATTCCCAGTTTCCTTTAAGATTCAGCTTAAGCACCCACCAAGAGGCCTTACTCAGTGTCCCAAACTGTTAACACCTCCCCACTCACACTAACTTTCCCTGTACTCCGCATGTATCTGATATTTGCATATCTATGTACAAGCTATCTCCTCCATTAGAATATAAGCTCCTCTAGGGTAGGGGCTGCTTCTGCTTTTTCTTTATGCCCCCCAAACTTAGCATAGTTCCTTACACATTAAGTAAAAACTTAATTGATTATTGTATTTTTCTTTGTGTCATGGCTTGCCACAGCCAAGGAACTCACTTGGCCGGTTTACTGGTAATAAATCCCTCTGAACTGAGCATCTCTCATCCTGATCAAATGGGGTTGCTGTGTGGTTCAAAGGAAGTGTAATGTATTAAATGTCTTGCAAATTTTATAGTGCTCTGTAAATTACAATAATAATTGTAGTAGCAGTAGTTGTGATAGTGAGGTGGTAATGTTTGGCTGATCCTTGGAAAGCAGGCATAGTCTATTCCTAGGACCATACTCAAAGCCTGGTAGAATCTTCTAGAGTCTGTCCAACCTTGGGAATAACTTTTAGGAATCCAGGGTTGATGTCACATCATAATGAGTCATCAGAATGAAACCCTACCTCAGATCCTTACTAGCTGTGTGACCCAGGGCAAGTTAGTTAATCTCTCTGGGCCTCGGTTTTCAAAAGAGGTAAAGGGTGACAGAGTTTAGTCCTCTAGAGTCCTTTCTAGTTCTAAATCTATGATCCCAGGATCTTCCCTCTGGAGAATATGTGCAAGCTAGAACAATTCTAGTAATTGTAATTGCTGGGGGAGATTACTTAATGTTTGTTAAATGTGTGTGTTCATCCTTTGTTGCCCAAGAAGACCATGCCATCAGAGAAATAATGACATGACTTCCATTTGACTTTGTTTTGAGTGAGGGAGGGCTGTGCAGGTCACCGGCCTCACTTCTCCTCCAGAGCCATCTGAATTCAGTGACCAGATATTGATCAGGGTAACTGAAGATGACCTACGATGAGGCAATTGGGGTTAAGTGACTTGCCCAAGGTCACACAGCTAGTGAGTGTCAAGTGTCTGAGGTGAGATTTGAACTCAGGTCCTCCTGACTGCTGCGATCCACCACACTACCTAGCTGCCCCTGTTAAATGATAGAGACTGGGTGGTTTCATGGTCATTCAGGACTGGTAGTCAGGAGCCCTGGAATCCATCCCCAGTTCAGTCAATAACTAGCAGTGTGACCTTTGGTCATTTCTTTATCTGTAAAAGGAGGTCAGAAATGATGTCTGTTTACCCTTCCAGAACTCAAATTCTGTATCAATGAATGACTAAGAATCAAAGGGCCTCAATGATCCATAGATGCAATCATTATGCCAGAAACTACTGGAGCATGCCTGTGGGATGTTTGTGGAGGTCCTAGGTCCCTCTCATCCTGGCTTACTTTCTTTGGAGGGTTCATCCCGAGACCCCCCCTGAAAGTTCTGAGCCTGAAGGCAGACAGGTGCCCTGGGACAATTTTTACACTTCTATATGGGGCCTACTGGGGAAAATGTGAAAATTTAGTGCCCTCTCAGGCCTGTGGCTGTTAAATCTCCTTTCACATTTTGGGTACAAGTAAGGACTTGCCAAGAACAGGAAGAATCTTTAGGGTTTTCTCCTAGGGATTAGTACAATTAGCCACCCTATAAAATCTTTGTTTTATGAACTTCAAGTTGGGAATAGATTGCATCTCTGTTCCCCTGACCTCCAGGGATGGGGATTGCTGAGTGGATGCATGTTTATATAACATCTGGACCGAAGAGTCCTTGAATGATTATCAGGCCTGCTGTTATCTTTCGGTCATATTCTAAATGGTGGGGGGGAAGGAGCAAGAAGCGACCTTTAAATCGAGTTTTAAGACTGATCCCACAAATTATCCAATGTGTTTTATAGGGAGAACACACAAATATACAGCCTCTGATTTACAATACAGGTCCCTTCTTAGATAGGAAACCATTATTCATTTTTATGAGTACTGCTTCCAGAGTTCAAATGTTGTTGGTTTATACAGTTTTCCTTTCCTCTAGCATTTCTGAAGTACTCTTTCCTCCTCTTCTCTCTCTATTTTTTCAAATGATAAAGGCCAGATTTTGACACCAATTGGACTCTCATCAAAGAACAAGTCCAGATGGACTCCATGGTTCTTAAGGGACTTGTTGCAGATACTCAGTACCAGTTTGCTGTGAAGGCTGTGAATGCTTTTGGAGCCAGCTCCCGCAGCCAGCCCAGTGACACCATACGAACCTTCAGTGAGTAGAACAGTTTTTCTTTTTAAAAAATGTTTATTCATATATTTTGTTTGGATATTACCTTTCCTCTCTATCACCCAGAGAGCCATCCATTATAATAAAGAATAAAAAAAAAGATGGGATGGGGGTGAAGCACTTTGTCAAAACTACCAGACACATCAACCAAGTTTGACAGCATAGTCTATGTTCTGTCCCCACAGTCCTTCATTTCTGCAAAGAAATGCAGGGAGAATATTTGCCTATCTCTTCTTTTGGGACAATTAGACAGTGTAGAACTGCTGTTTTTTAGCTGAGAAGTATAGCTGTGCTTGCAAGGTTGATTTGCAAGGATCCAACCCTTCGATGAGTTTTCTTAGGACCCTGCAGAAGGCACATGCCCAGAATCGGACAACTACCAGAAGGACTTTTCTCCGTAGAGTTTTTCTCAGCTCTGTAGAAGTTGAGCCTCTGGTGAGAGAGGCCTGGAGCAAAGGCCCTCCCTTCCTGTTCCTGTACTCTAGAGGTCACTGACAAATTTATTTTGAGATTGTCCTTACGAGGGTTGGGGTGAGCTTTGCAGTGCAGGCTTGTGTACACACAGTAAGATGGAACTCTGCCACATTCCTTCTTCGTCCTTGGAGGAATTGGCTTAATCTTAGCTTCATTAAGGGGTAGGAGACTGGTGGGGGTGGGGGTGGGAAGAGACATGGGGTCCTGAAGAAACTAGGCCCTTTCAGGATTAGCTTTCTGCTCTAGGCCATCAATAGTCAAATAAAAATCAGTCCTCCTGGAGGATTACTCTGCAGTATCAATGAAGCCTTCACTCTAAACTGCAGCTATCCAAACATGCCCTGGTCTGTAAGCCAGGATTTAGCTTTATGGTGTTGGTCACCTAAGTAAAAACAGTCACAAAAGAGTCCTCCTCATCGTGTCTCAGCACCTAGTCTGTAGTGGTTGCTTAATAAATGTTTGCTTAATGATAATAGTGTTAAATTGGGTTGGATTGGATTGGGTAATGTACCTGTCATTTATTTAGGGATTCTTTTCTAATAGAGGAGATAGGAGGACGTTTATGCCTCCTTGATCACCCCACACTTATGTGTCTTAAATACTTTGAGGAAGAAGATTACCCAGTCCTCTGTGTGTAGGGAGCACAGGAGAGCCAAGTCTTTGTACCTCTTTTCAGGATGTCCTTTCAGCTTTCTCAGGAAACTCCTTGTGATACAACAGAAAAGAGCATTGAATGTGAGGGCAAAGGACATGGCTTGAAATCCTGCTTCTCCCACTTACTGCAGGAGAATCTGTGCAGCCTTGGACAAATCACTTCATCTCTCTGAGTCTCGAATTCAGTAAATGTGTAAGATTTGTAAAATGAAAGATAGCATAGGGTTAGAAAGAGCAACAAGCTGTGAGTCAGAAATTGTTCAGTTGTTCAGTCGTGTCTGACTCTTTGAGACCCCATTTGGGGTTTTCTTGCCAAAGATACTGGAGTGGTTTGCCATTTCCTTCTCCAGCTCATTTTACAGATGAGGAAACTGAGGCAAACAGGGTTAAGTCACTTGCTCAGAGTCACACAACTAGTCACTGTTAGAGGCTGTATTTGAATTTAGTTCTAGTGTTCTTGTGACTACACCACCTAGCTGCCCAAAATGCTACTTCCTACAACGCTGCAAGCAGCCAGTCAGAAATACCAGAGTTCAAATCCTACCTTAGACATCTATTAGCAAGTCAGTTAATATATATTAAGCATCTACCGTGTGCCAGGCCCTGTGCTAATTACTAGGGATACAAAGAAAGGTAAAGGATGGTCCTTGCTCTCAAGGAGCTCCCAGACTAATGGGAGAGACAGCATGTAGACAACTATGTACTAGTAAGCTATATACAGGATAAATAAGAAATAATTATCAGAGAAAAAGTACTAGTATTAAAGGGGATCAAGAAAAGCTTCTTGAAGAAGGTGAGGTTCTAACTGGAACTTGAAGGAAGCCAGAAACCTTCAATTTTTTTTTTAAATTTTGTCGTGTTTCTGTAAAATCAAGTGATTGTACTTAATAGTTTCTAAGATCACTGCCACCTCTAAAGTTCTGATTCTTTGACTACAAGTCCTCTAATTCTTTCCTGACTCTGAGTCTCTGATCCTATAGTCTTGTCTACAGAAAGAAGAATCCAGGTAGAAGTCCAAGCCTTTCTGTTTGGCTTGGCAATAGGCAAGCAAAAAAGACTGTCCTCATAACTGACATTTAACTAGTTCAACTTTAGAAACAAACTACACTTTTATCACCAAAAGACAAAAAAAAAACCCTGCAGATTAACCCTGGATTCCTTTTTTTCATTTTTATTTTATTTACTTTTTAGCATAGGAGGGTCACCATATTCCCAAAGTCTAATGGAAATTAGAATTTTTGAAACTGAGTGGAAAAGCTATGTATAAATCCATTTAAAAGGCAGCTTTTCTTGTATCAGAATGTATTTTCTGGCTATGTGAGTAAGCATATCCTGCCCCCTTTCCATCCTCCCATTTTACACACACACACAAACGCGCGCGCACACATGTATGCAATAAACCTATTGTGGTTCAGGTGATCCTAACTGCTGTTTCCCATGTGGTAGCCCATTAGAGGAGAGTGAACACTCTAGTTCCTACAGGACACTGGCAAGCAAGGCACTATGCTTGGTAGAGTGATGTGATTCTGAACTATTCCCTATTAAGTAACTAGGTGTGTTTTTCCTGAAGAAAAGAAGACTTGCCAGTAGGTAGAGAGGATTATAATAAAGTGTTCAAATATTTGAAGGGCTGCCATAGGGAAGAAGTATTATATTTATCTCTGGAGCTCTAGCCTTAGCTCTCCCACTAACTAGCTCTGTGACCTTGGGGAAATCACTCTCTGGGCTTCAAACTTTCTCATCTCTATAAAACGAGAGAGTTCAATTATATGACCTCTGAGGTCTCTTCCCGCCCTGACACAATCTTCTGTCCTTTACTTATTGCTCTCCACTTTTGTACTTGCATATGGGATGAGATACTTTACCAGAAATATTACTTTCTTCAAATAGAATTCCTTAGAATCATGGAATATTAGCAAATAAAAGGGCGGAACAAAGGTCAACCGATGGGAATTATAGGGAAGCATACTATTCAACTCAATATGAGGAAATACCCCTACCAGCTAGAATTGGGCTACTCCAAAATGGAATGGTCTACCTTATCAGGTAGTGGGTTCCTCATCATGAGATATATTCACATAGTGGCTAGATGACAGGTTGAGCTAGTTGTAGGGAGAAACTTTTTTTGGGTAGGGTTGGACTGCCAAGATTCTCTCCAAATCTGGGATGCTAAGATCTTGTAAAGATTAGCTTTTGAATGAATGAGCATTTATTTAGCATCTCACTATGTGCCAAGCATTATATTAAGTACTGGGAATGAAAATACAAGTGCAAACAAAACAGCTCTAGTATTCAAGAAGCTTATATTGTAGAAGGGGAATTCTAGGGGAACCGTCACAAGGAGGAGGGTTTTAGAGGAGGAAGTCAGAGAGAATGGTGTCCTTTCCAGGAATGGTAGTATTGATTTGATTGCAATTCTCAGAGCAAGAATTGGAAAGGGGGAAGAGGAATAATGCGCGCCACGATATGCTATGGCGTGGAGATGGGAGGCAGAGAAAGGAAAGCGGCATGGAAATTGAAATCAAGCATCTACAGACATTTGTAAATAAAAAGCTGTTTCTTTCAAAAAAAAAGAATGTTTATTATTTTAGCAAGACTTTCAAAATATTTCTTTGCTCTTGTTAGAAGTAAAAGCAGATTTACCTTTACCCAGTTTTTGATTTAAGGGTTGGGGTGGGGAAGAAATTGGGCAACTGAAAGCTTGAGGGTGTTCATTTATTCTTTTTTAATTTCCAGTTGAGCAAAATAACAGCAAAACAGTATTTTCCCCCAGTCTTTATCCTTTCCCCAATCCTTTATCCCTTACATCCTTTTACTGAGTAATACTTCTGTGTTCACTTTCCTATTATTCAAGGGTTCTTAATATTTGGGAGTGTCTTGTATCCCTTTGGCAGTCTGGTGAAGTCTATAGACCCCCTTCTCAGAATAATGTTTTTAAATACATAAAATAAAATACATAGAATTTCAAAAGAATCAAAATATGTACATATTATGTATTATCTTTAATTATGTTTTATGTTTCAATTTTAATATATATTATGTTGTAAAATATTTTATTATATACATTTATTTACCTCCCTCAACCAAGATCAAGGATGTCTGCAAGTCTGTCTACATATCCCTTTGGGGTTAATATATCCCAGATAAAGAACCCATGACTTAATCCAATGGGTCACAGAACCGTAGAATTAGAAAGGACTTTAGAGATCATCTAATTTAGGTCCCTCATTTAGCAGAACAGGGTCTAGCTTTTCCTCTTTGTATGAATTACTCATATCCAGCAAAGTAGATCTGAATAGCTGAGGACAGCATAAAACTTCCCACTGACCTATGAATAGTCATGCATCATAGATTTAGAGCTGGAAGGGACCTTAGGTGTCCTCAAGTCTTACCTCATTTTACAAGAAACAAAGACCCAGAGAGATGAACTTGTCCATGGTAGGGATGTAGTAATCATGTGAGACACCATTCAAACCCAGATCTTCCTGACTCTTTAGCACCAGTCCATCTCAAACTTTGGTTTCAGAACCTGTTAGACTATTAAAAATCATTAAGGATCCCAAAAAGCTTTTGTTTACTTGACTTATTGTGATCAATATTTATTGTATTAAAATTTTAAACTGATAAATTTTAAAATATGTGCTTATTCATTTTAAAATAATGATAAACTCATTTTATGTCAACATAATATAATATTTATGAAAATTAAATATTTTCTGAAATAAAAATTTAGGGGAACTAGCATTATTTTACAAATTTTCATAATGTCTTTAATGACTGACTTAATGGATTATAGCTGGATATCTATTTCTGCACTCAGTCTTTTGTGATAGGCTGTTTTGGTTGAAATATATGATGTACATTAAATATAGACAACAAGTTTATGAAATACAATAACAATGTAATTGGCTATATGGTACTATATTATTATAAGATGGAGAAAAGTTTTAATAGGCAAATAACACCTTGGTGTTATCATGAATATAGCTCTAACCATCACTTTCAGGGACCCCCTGAAAAAGTCTTGAGGATCCCCAGGTGTTTGCAGACCACACTTTCAAAACTTCTGTACCATACCATGCTCATAAATCCTGCTCAGAGAGATCAGAGAGATTGAGTGTCGCTTGCGTTTTTTCTTCTTAAATATGATAGCCACACTAGTTAAATTTTTTTCTTTTTTTTAAAGTTGTGGAAATCATTTTCCTTTTCATAAGCGCCTTGTGGTACTTGCCATAAGACGATATTTCCCTTCTGACCAAGGCAGGAGGCAATATAATACAATAAAAAACCTGAAATTTGAACTGTTCTTAAACAAATCTAGGTTCATTATTTTCACTGTTTCTTATTTCTTGGCAGTGTTGCAAGTAAAACAATGCCAAAACAGTGTTGTAAAAGTGGAGGTCCCTAGAGAGTCTGCTTTCATAATAACTAGCTATGAAAGTTGTTCTTATCATTTCAATTGTTTGCATGTCACTGGGTCCTCCCAAGTATTTGAAAACAGTTATTCTGAGAGGTTTTATTTTCCAGCTCAGCAATCTTATTTCTAAGGTTCTTTAGCTTTAAAACCTCCCTTTTGACCAGTGCAGTCACCAAAATCCCAAGCTTCCTGAGACAGACCCTGGGCCATAACCCAAGAGCTTTTGAGCCATGAAAGTGACTTCTTCAGAGGACCTCTCTTGGCCTAACAGGCTAGTCCTCCCCCTGTTAACAGATCTGCATCCCTCTCTTAGGTTTTTTTGTTTTTCTAGGTGTACATTTGCTCAGTTGGCTATCTGGCCTTGCATAGTTTCTGTACTGTGTACTTGAACATTTCTCTGGCCATGCTGAGCCCCAGAACAGAATGTTCAAGGAGACTCCAAGACATGGAGAGCTCAGCAGGAACCTTGGCCCTCTCTGATCTTGCCTTGGAACGTCTCCACCACTCCCACCTTGCTCTCATCCATTTCCTGTTTATCCTGCATCCAGGACATCCCCATTCTTCCAGCAAGAAAGATCACATTTCACTTGGAAAGGATTGACTTCCTCCTGTGCCTATTAAGAGCTTAATTGTTGTAACTGGAAGATCTCTGTTGCCTTCTTGAGTTTGCTCACAAAAAACCTAGGCTCATTGCTTTTAGTTAATTGAAGATGAAGTCTAGGTTAAACATCAATGGTTCCTTGGTTTGGGGTGGCATGGGCTGGCATTTTGAGAGGCTCAGGAAACTGCAATAATCCATCCTGGTAACAAACCAATAGAGTCAACCCATGGAAAATAAAGCTTTAATTTATAGCCCACCCAGTGCTTTCTTCCTGTGCACTTCTCATTATAGACTATGTAGACTCAATGATTCTAAAGGATGCTAGCATTGCTTTGACTTTACTAACCCCCTTGTTGCAAAGAGCTTTACCATCTGTTGTTTTATCTGTGCACCCAAATATTCCAAGGAGGGGGGAAGAGCATAATTCACTAAAATCTCTCCCCATCTAACTAGCTTCCTTGCTAGCCTCCTAAAAAAATAGCCATAACATCCCTACATATTGCTCCCTTGCTAGGTTTGTTCATTTTTTTACCTTATATCTTATTCTTTGGACTCATGATTTCATTGATAGAATAGGAATTTGCCATGAGGAAACTCTATCAGTGTAGATTGTCACCTACTCTGCATCCAAGAGTCTTAAAGTTATTTGGGGCATGAAAAGGTTAATTGACTTACTCAGAGTCACATAGCCAGTATGTGTCAAAGGTAAGACTTGAATCTGGGTGGGCCTGACTGATACTGACCCTCTATCTACTACACTACATGGCTTCTCTCCCTTTACAAATTATCTTAGAAAATAACCATCTAATTTTTGGTATTAGTTGGCAGGGTTGAGATTTACCAAAGCATGATATGAAAATACCATCACAGGGAAGATGCAAATGAAGAAATTAGCCTTAGGGTTCTTGCACTTTCTCCTCCCTTCTACCCCAAACACCCATGGTCTGTATACACAATTCATTTTCCTACTATGTGAAAAAGGGCAAAAACCATAATTCAATTCAAGGACCACTTGTTAAGGGCCTATTATTGCAAGATACTGTGTTAGGAAATGTGAATAGTTAAAGAAAATTAAAACGATCTGTGCCCTTAAGAGGATTATATCCTACTGGAGAAATATACCATGTGCTCAGAGAAGTAAAAAAAAAATATGGAAAACCGAACAAATATCTCCCCTGCCTTTCCGGGAGGGGAAGGAGGGTGGTGAGATGGGAGGGAGGGAGGAGCATTCACAATTAGGGGGATACCTGAACTGAACATGAAAGTAGCTAGGGATTTTAAGAGATGGAAGTGAAAAAGAGAAGTATTCTAGGCATGAGACACGGCCTATGCAAAGTCATGGAGGAAGGAGATAGACTCTCATATACCTAAAAGCAGCAAGTGGGCCAATTTGGCAAGAAAAGGGAGTGTGTGAATAGTTATGAAGGATGGTTTCTCACCAGGTTGAGTAGGACTTTAATGCCAGGATGAGGAGTCTGTATTTCATCCTTAAGACAATAGAAAGCCACTGAGACTTCTTGAGAAAGAAAAGTGACGCAGTCAAACCTATACTTTAAGGAAACTACTTTATCATTTGTATGGAGAAGTATAGAGAAGGAGGGAGAGTCTGGAAACACAGAAACCAGCTAACTGTAGATCAAAGCTGCCTTTATTTACTGGTGTAAGATGTGTGTGTGTGTGTGTGTGTGTGTGTGTGTTGTCTAAATATAAATAGACTGCTGGTGGCATGGATAGATATAAGCTGAGGTCTGACCTACCTGTCAGAGAATAAGAGGAGGGCTGTCAGCAGCTATCTAGGTAGGAAGAGTCTAAGACTGGTGATACTGAGTAGCTCTTGAAGGGAAAGGAAATTTCCAGCTTAGCTCCTTCTCACCAAGTGCTAGTTACCACCCCTCTTGCCAAAACAAATAGACAAACAAAAATGATTTGCAAAGAGCCGATAAGCTTATTCATCCAAACAAAATAGCAAATAGAAATCAGGGAAATTCTGCAGATTAGATTATGCCCAAAAACTGCACAGGAGTAAATGAGCTCTTTGGGAGCAAATTAAGGTTTTGATTCAAATCAGGAGAGAGAATGATCTCACTTAAGGGAGGCCCATTCTCTGTAGTCTCTGAAGTTATAAGCTCTGGAGGTCAAGGATGATGAGCTCCATTTCCTATGTGTATTCATGGCTCCAAGAGTTCTTATACATAATTCCAAAATTCACTCCATTCAAATCTCTCTTGGTCATATCTCTCTCTGCTTGCTAAGTATCAGCACAGGACTATCTTTCAGGACTGAGACCTTGGAAAGACCTTAGCTTAAAAAGGCCAAGCTCTCCCACTGCAGCCAGCACCATCTCCAGTCATCTTGATCTATATCTTGCCAGTGGGCCCAGATGGCTCCGGAGGAAAGAGAAAGGCTGATGACTTTGCACAACCCTCCGTCCCATCACCTTCCTGATGTCATGGTCCTCTTTGCAAACAAAGGACAAATAGCAATTTTTCAGGATACTGCTCAAGCTTGCTGCTCATCCTTCTTTCTCCAAGAAGACCAACAGCACCAAGAGAGTGATGTCTTGACTTGCATGTGAATTGGATTTAAGTGAGTCAGAGCTGTGCAAAGTCCTCAGCCTTGCTGTCTCCTCCAGAACCATTGGAGTCCAGTGGCAAGTCAGAGGTTAAGATGACCAGTGATGGCCCTGGATGCTTGTGTTACCCCGGGAAGGATGTGAAAATCAGTTGTCCCATGGCTAGCAAACTCCCTCCTCCATGTCTGCAAATTCTTGTGATTCAGGATTACAGAAGGCCTAGGCAAAAACTCCATTCCTCAGATAACACCCTGCCTCAGTCACCTAGCTTTCTATTGCTGTTAACCTGATCGAAATTTAAAGCATTATTCCCATGTCTTCCAGGCTTTCCCCTTCTAGGCTCTACATTCTAACCTTGAGGTCATTTCTCTCCTTGTTAATTGCGTTTCCACTTCTACCTTCAGTGATAAGGCTGGGCTATTATTTCCTTTGGTTATTTTATTGTCAGAAAGAGCAAAGCCTTTTTCTGTCTGTCCCAGATCCACCCTCATAGTTTCATGTCAAAACCACTTTCCTTGTAGTTTCCTGAATGCCAGTTGAGATCATATTCCCTTGAGTCTGTTTCCTTTCCTCTGTTCTAGGCACATGGGCACTTTTCCAGTCTCCATCAGCCTTTTCTAGATTCTCTCTACTTCCCTCTCCTGTTCTCCCACTCTGCAGAAGCATCCAGAGCTCTCAGATTATTATAACCTTCCGTCTTTGTGGAGTTAGTTATATTTCTAGGCCCGAGCTTCTCTCCAAGGCATTATTTCTTCCTGAGCATTAACACAACCATTTGCATTTCCTCACTTAATTCAGTTCAATTCCTCTGGCTCCAACTAGGCTGGACAAATGACTCCAAACCACAGCTTTGGGAAAAAGACTTTTTTTGGCTGTACAGTGCTTCCAAAAAATTCCTTTCCTCCAGAACTTGCCTCTCCCACTGAGATTTCCTAGATCTTCTAAAACCTTTGCTCTTTCCCTATTTTTTCTGCATCCTCACTTCTCTACTCTACTTAGGCATTTCTGTGTTTAACTGTGCACAGCTGTGGCTGGTTGGGTATATGTTTGTGTTTCTGTCATGCATGTTTATGTGTGTGAATCTGGTTATGTCCAGTCCCCCTCTGAGGGCAGTAACCAAGTCTCTCCTTTGTAGCTCCCCAGGGCCAAGCTTCAGCATTACTATATTGGTGAACATTTATCCTCGGCCACAGAGCAACAAATAGTCTCCCTTTAATCCTTTCCACCCTTTGGTAACAAACCAACAAAAAATCGTCTAGGATGAGATTAGAGGGAAGGGGATGTAGGCAGATATTGTTTCCACACTCTTGTTCGGTAGTGAGGCAATCAGTACTAGATTGGAACCAACTCTTTTCTTGAATTCCCATGATGTGTTTACCCGTTACAATCTCTCTTCCCCACAAAACTGAGTTCTGGAGTAATGCAAAGACCCAAACACCTTCTTCATTTCCTCATTGCCTATGAAAATTCCTCATCATCCATCCAGAAACAATTTTTTGTCTCTGAAGTATTTATTCCTCCAAGGCTATGCATAAATTCATCAATAAATAGGCATTTATTAAACCAGTCTCTGAAGATATAAAAGCACTGTTCTAGGCTCCAGGGATCCTGCAATCCCTGCCCTTAAAAATCTTACATTCTTTAATGCTTTGGGGATTTTCTTGGCAGAGATACTAGAGTGGTTTGCCATTTCCTTCTCCAGCTCATTTTACAGTTGAGGAAACTGAGGCAAACAGGGTCAAGTGACTTGCCCAAGGTCATACAGCTAGTAAGTGTCTGAAACTGAATTTGAACTCAAGAAGATGAGTCTTCCTGACACCAGGCCTAGTACTGTATCCACAGTGCCACCAAGCTGCCTGTAATAGGAGAAACCTAGCACTAAAGCATTTAGTGCATAGTAGAAGAAACCCGATTCTTCTATTGACTTGCTATATGACTATGCTGTGCCTCAACTTCCTCATTTGTAAAATGTGAATATTAATATCCAATTTAGATAATATATTACTCACAGAATTATTCTGAGTATCATAGGAAATGTGAAAATAAAATTAAAAATGAGAGGTATTAATATTAGCTACAGGGATCATCTTCAGTTTTTCTTTGTATTCCCAGTGCTTAGCAAAAATGCCTGGCACATAATTGACACTTAATAAATGCTTATTAACTGACTGAATGACTGGCTAACATTTCAACCTGAGAAAAATATAGGAAAGTATTTCCTACCCATTAAGACAATTTATTTAGTCCCAAGAAGGTCTGGGGGAACAAGCATAAATTAAAAGACCAGCAAGTGAACTTTATCCTGATTTTCACTGGGGAATATTTAACTCAGTTACCTTTTCTGAAACTAAAAGAACCATAAAGAAAGGAAAAAAACTTAGAGATTGTTTAGAACAGAAGTTACCAATCTTTTTTTCTACTCCTGGCTCCCTTTGGCTTTAAATCAACCTTCTTGTTCATTATATTCAATATGAAAGGAAATAAATTCTTCAGTTTACCATGGTTATACACATAAGAAAACTCTTCCATTCCCCTTAATTACTGTCAAAGGAAACAAACTAGAGCTTATGTATACATATGTACGTAAATAAAATAAAGGGACTATTCATTAATGAAGTCCAGTTTAATTCAATAGGATCACATAGTGTTTTGCCAGATATTTCCTATACCCTCCTAACAAGCTGCTCACATCTCCAGGAGCGATGCATGCCCCACATTGAGAACTCCTGATCTAGACCAAGGCTTTCTTTAAAGATACAAGAACATTGAGCTCCAAAAGATAAGATGACTTGGTAAAAAGTCCCATAGCTGGTTAGAGGAATAGCTAGGATGGGAATCCCATTGATCTGGCCCAGTTCGGTGTCCTTGCATCCCTGAGGGGCAATGTCTGTATTAAGAAACCAATGATAAAGATTCCTAGTCCCACCCACTAGGTGTTACCTCTGCCTAACAGGATTGAAAATTCCAGAAAAGCTTTGCTTAGAGAAAGAGTAAAGTCAAATAGATTCATTTAGGCATTCAGAAAAGGAAAGGGAGATGAAGGAACTAATGCAGTTAGCATTTATAGAGCAGACTGACTTTGCCAAGAAGAAAATTTTACCACTTTCTCTTGAACTTCAGGAAAATCTGAATAGTAGTAGCTGGGTAACAAAAGAAAGGACTGAGAAAGGATATTAACGATATTGCTAAAATAACTAGTTTTGACCACCAGAAGATTAACCAAATGGCAGAGTTTTAACTAGGATGGGGAGACTAGGGCTTTATTCCAGGGTGCAGAATTTAAAGGGTACTGGCGGTACTCTCAGTCCATCAGCAGTATGGGAATAATACAAATTAGCATCTATTTAGTAGCAACAATAAGGGACTACCAGCAGACTGGGAGAGGAGAGGCTCAGTTAAGAACCTGCTCCTTATCAGCCCTTTAGTATTATTCCCCCATTAACTAAACATGAATTTTGTGGCCCTGGGTACAAAAATTCTTAGTTATAGTTTTACCAGGGTGTCTTCTCCATTTACTAGTCTGTTGTTCTTATGAGTCAGAAGGAGTGTCGGGCAGAATTTGGATACCTCTGCACCAATTTCAATTTTCATCTGACTCAGAAGGAATTAGGTAATGCATAGTAATGAGACTGTCCTACAGACAGAAGTCCATTCCTGAAACTTAATTTTTACATGTAAATCTTAAATAAATGACATTTGCAAGGGAACCAGCATTCCTACTATGTTCAAATAGACCCCTGGCCCTCTCAATGGAGGAGGTAGAAATATGAGAAAGAAGAGGGATTGCTAGCTCTGAACCATGGTGAGTAGAATTTATGGAGGCTGGGATGTGCATATAAATTGGTGGATTCCATTGATTAGCACACAATTTGTAGATCTTATAGATTTATGACAGCTGAAAGGGAAATAGGAGAAAGAACATATCTTTTGTTTCATTGTTAATATGGAATCAACATGCATGGTAAGTGCTAGGTATATGTGCATAAACATAATTTTAAATGTGATTCTGAATTTAGTGCACCTACCATAGGTAATCTCTCCATTGATTTGTGAATGCTTGGCTACACGTAAATCTGATTAGCATAAATTTTCACAACTTACTTGCTTAGAAGGAAATGATTCACTTTGTTGCTTAAATACCTACTGCCCATTAATAACTTTTTTGAGTTCTTTGCACATGTGAGATGAAGGAGAATTACCTTACATTAGCATATATTTACTTATAGTTTGCATACTTTTTTTTTAAATACTTGGGAGGGGAGTGAGAGAGGACATTGAAGCAAATTGTAGGAAAGTAAAGGAGCTTTGTTGTAAAGAAAGAGCAAAGTGATCCTGGACTTGGACAACACTGCTCTGCTCTCTGGTCACCTTTAGGATCTATTCAATCAGGCCCTCAGTGTTTACTGAGGTTCTATAGGGAGGCTAGCTAGGGACTCTTCCAACACTTCCTTAGTAGGTTTTTGGTTTAAATATTTCCAAGGGAGAACATACAGATGTTCTCTACTTTCATTCTGCTTTTCTTTGTTTTCCCACTACAGTCATTTCTTACTGAGTCTTTTCTGATTCTTACTAAGTAAAGTTCTTAGGTTTTAGAAGTTTCACTATTTACTTAATTGATAGAGACATTAATGTAGTTATTTTATAATATTCCTATTGTCAAGACTTCTCACCTCCATTGGTTAGGACTCTCTCAGGAGACCATGGTCATGAATTTGAACAGAAGAAAAAATATATAAACAGATCCCCTTAACCTTACTTGATCATCATGAAAATACATACTTGCCATTGCCCAATGAGATTGGAAGGCAGTGCAGATGGCAAAGCATAGCTTTTCCTTACAAAAAACAAGATGACTTCAAACTCACATACTATTTATAGAGAATTAGACCTCCCTCATTCTATTTCTGTTGTCATTGTATTAGTCCTTTCAAATCTTTTCACTTTTATAGACTCTATTCCCCTTGAGGGCAGGACTATGACTTGTTCACCTTTGAATCTCTGACTACAACTAACTCACAGTATGCTTTTGGTAAAAATTTGCTGAATGAACGGCCCTCTAGAAAATTAAAGACCTGGCAGGACCTTGGAGATCGTCTAGTCCAACCCATAACTAAAAAGAAATTTTTTTGTTACAATGTATCTCTGACAAGTGGTCATTTAGCTTCCTTTGAAGACTTCCAGTGATGAGAACCTAACTAACACTTAAGATAGTCCATTTCACTTTTGGTCAACTCAAATTATTAAGAAATTTTTCTTTATATCCCTTGACAAAAAAACTCCCTCTTTGCTACTCTTTCTTCCATTGCTCTTAGTTAAGTTCTATGGAATCAAACTGAAATCAATCCAATTCTTCTTTCACAATACTTCTTTCAAATACTTTTTAAAAATATGTTGGTAACTATTTAACAGTTGGCTCTCTAGGGGATAAATGGATTCACAACACACTTTAATCTTCATCATTAACATTTTCTCCATTACTTTCTTAGACTAGATAAGCAACACAAGAATAAACCAAGTCCTGATTTGTAGCATTTGCTCATTTCTGAGGTGTAAATGCTCATGTTGAAAACTTCACCATTAGCCTTAAAAAGCTGGTTCAAGTGGGCTTCTGCACACCCTTCCGTGTTGCTGTCACATGCCCCCCAAATCTCTTCTCCAGGCTAAATATCTCTAGTTCCTTCAAATGATATATGGCATAGTCTCATGAGACAGACTATTGTCATGCTCTTTCCTTATCCTGGTCACTCTCCTCTGGACACACATGATCTTGTCAGTGTTCTTACCAAAATGTAGAGGGAACCAAATACACTAGCCTAGATGTGGTCTGACCTGGGCAGACTATACTGGGATTGTGATAAGTAGGTCATAGATGAGAGCTGAAAAGGGCTTCAGCGATCATCTAATTCAGCCCCCTGAAATTTATAAATGAAGACCCTGAGAGGTTAATTTGCTTGCCCAATGTCACATAGCTAGTAAGTGGAAGAGGCAGAATTCCAATCCAGGTCCCATAACTCCAAATCCAGCACATTTTCCACTGTACCATGCAGTATCACTTCTTATGTTTCTTCCTCAGTCCTTTCTTTTGTTACCCAGCTACTGCTGTTCAGACTCTCCTCAAGTTCAAAGGGAAATGGCAAAATTTTCCTCTTTGCAAAGTAATCTGATCTATAGTGTTAACTGTGTTCCTTTGCTTCCCCCAACCACTCAGCTGTTCTGAATGCCCAAATGAGTCTATCTGACTTTACCGTTAATCAAGCAAAACTTATCTGGAATGTTCCATTCCTGAAACAGCAGAATAATATCACCTTACAAAGTAGTGAGAAGCAGTGGAAGATAAAACCATTTTAAAGATGGGTTGGTGAGAGAACAAACTAAGCCAAATCATTACAAGTACATTTCAGGATGAAAATGGAAAAACAAAAAACAAGAAAAATGGAAAGTATTTGCCATTTTTTAAAAAATTGATTTTTTTTTTTACTATCAAGTCGATAGAACTACCATACTTTGACTCAAACATCACAGTGTTTGATGTGCTTACAGAGGATGTAGAAATGGCACCAAAGAGAACAAAAATGGGAGGGAAACCAGTCTGATTGGACCAAATGTACATAGAGGATATCTAGACTGGAAGGGACATAGTTATGAGAGCACTGATAGATCGTATGCAAAATATCTGAAAGAAGGGCAGACATCTATGGCATGAAAAAAATCTAGGTGACCAAAAGTACAACAGCTATCTACCTATGCACCTGTTTTCCTGACTATACAAAAAATTTAGCATTATCTAGACACACATTAAGGCATCCTTTATAAGGATATTAGTAAAGAACAGACAAGATTTTCTTATATAGTGTTCCATATTGGATCACATCTTTATCATCATATAATTACCTAATCAGCAGTGCAACCCTGTGCAAGTCACTTAACCCTGTTTACCTCAGTTTCTCATTTGTAAAAAAAGGCTGGAGAAGGAAATGGGAAACCAGTGCAGTATCTTTGCCAAGAAAACACCAGATGAGGTCAGTCAGACACAATTGAAAAAATAACTGGACAACCACAATTAACGAAGATATAGAGAACATAAGAAATGCCTGTGCTTGTTATTTGTTGGCAATGAGAAAGCACTTAATTCATTAGAACAAAATACCGCTTTAAAGGTTCTTGTGAAAGAAAAACAATCTACTCTTAACATTTTAGCAACGTCTACAAAGTATACCTTATATAAATTAGTGTTCTAATATTCTACTTGGGGAAAGAGAATTCCTTTTACTAAATCAGAAAAGCCCTCCTTCCTCAAGCAGTTCCTAACTTAAATTGGATAATAACCATGAAACAAAAGATGAAGCAATTTCAGAAATATAGAGCTCATTGTTAATGTAGGTATTAAATTAGAGATGTCTTTCCAGAAAACTGTACTCCAAGTAGGGGAGGGGGTTGGGGTGATGGGAGGGAAGAGCACATCTCCTTTTGATTTGCTTAAGAAAAGGACATTCTCAGTCTGGTCACCAATAAATTCTCTCTATTGATCTGTCATCATAGGGAATTAAGATCACTCCTAAAATTGATTAAGTTTTCTATTCACAAGAGAATGATTTTTGTCTTTCTCATTCAAGGGATACTGCATAAGAGAGACACTAAGCAACATTAATTCTTAATTTTGCTAAGATAATTAAAGCTTCTATACTATAAGATTCCACATTTTCTTCCAACAAGGTATCCTTCTTCTCAACATCAGAATCATCCAAGATTTGTCGTAAGAAATAACAATGGAGCAAGAGTTCTTACTATGGTCCACAGATAGAGATTTCAGTGGATTCTGTGAACTTGTGAGGGAAAAATTACTTTATCATTACTTTCACTAACCTAAATGAAATTTACTTTTTCCCTTAATTTTGAATATATGCAACAAATTCCATCCCTTCCAGCTGTACCTATGGCTTTCTCACCAATAGAAATCATAATTTTTTTATGTCACATTAAGGTTGTTGCAGATATCTTGAAATGTCATTCAAGCGTCCCATTATTTTGAAATTACTGGGTATAAGAGTGGTCACTAGATTGCATGACTGAAATCTTCCTGTCCACAGACACCTCTTTGGTGTCTGTAGCTGGCCACCTCTTTGGTCCCATGGTTTTGCCACACAACCAAAGGAGTCTATGACACAAAACAGTTAAGATCCCCTAGAACAGTGGCAACCATGTTCAGTGATATTCAGACCATAGTCATCAGGCAAGTCATAAAATAGGGAGATACATGCTGGCAAGAACTGTTCACTACTGCAATGCAGGAAATCTAGCAGCTCCAAGTTGGAATCCTTCAGATGCTCCTGTCTGTGCTGGTCTCATATCAAGCCTAGAGTCTGTAATTACTCATAAAAATTGACCAGACAATACCTTCTAATCCTAAGGCTATAATCCTATGATCCTATGCTCTAAAGAGGAAACACCAAGTGAATGAAGGGTACTTATTGTATAGATTATGAAATGCCATTGGAGTGGCAACCTATGGAGCTTGTCGACCAACATGCATATCTACAGTAAACAGTATAAGTGAATAACAAATGGGGTCCAGAATTTAAAAATTGGTCAAAAGCACATTATATCACCTTAAGGAAATTATGAAGCTCCATGAATGATCTTCATCTTCTTCAAAAAACTCAAACCTATCTTTAAAATTTTTTTATTATTTGATTTTGCTTTAAAATCTATTCTTTTTTATGTTTAATAATATTTTAATTTATTCCATGGTTACATGTCAAGAAAATTTTTAGCATTTATTTTTACAAGATTTTGAGTTCTAAATTTTCTCCCTTCCTCCTCTGAAAATGGTAGGCAAATTGATATAGTTTATAGATATGCTATTGTGTAAAAAAATATTTTCACATTAGTTATAGTTGTGAAAGAAGAAACAGATTTTTAAAAATACCATGAGAAAGAATAAAGTAAGTGGGTAAAAATGCTTCTATCTGCATTGAGGGTTCATTAATTCCTTAAATGGATATGGATAGCATTTTCCTTTGTCAGTCCTTTGTACTTGTCATGTTGCTGAGAAGAGCTGAATCATTCTTAGCTGATCATCACACAATATTGCTGATACTGTATACAATGTTTTCCTGTTCTGCTCATTTCACTTTGCATCAGGACTTTCCAGGATTTTTTGCAATCTGCCTTTTCATCATTTCTTCTTGCACAGTAGCATTCCATCACATGCATATAACACAGCTTGTTCAGCCATTCCCCAGTTGATGCCTATCCCTTCAGTTTCTAGTATTGTACTGTCATGAGAAGGACTGCTATAATTATTTTTGCACATATAAGTCCTTTTTCCTTTTTTTTGATCTCTTTGGGATATAGATCTAGTAGTGGTATTGCTGGATCAAAGGGTATGTGCATCTAGGTTGCCCTTTTAGCATAGTTCCAAATTATTCTCTAGAATGGCTAAATCAGTTCATAACTCCACCAACAGTACATTAGTGTACCAATTTTCCCATGTCTTCTCTAACATCTATCAGTTTCCCTTTTTGTCATATTAACCAGTCTGATAGGTGTGAGGTGTATCTCTGAGTTGTTGTAATTTCCATTTCTCTAAACAAAAATTATTTAGAGCACTTCATATACCTCTAGATAACTTTGATTTCTTCATCTGAAAACTATCTATTCATCCCCTTTGATCATTCATCAATAGGGGCGTGACTTGTACTCCTACAAATTTGACTCCCTTCTCTATATATTTGAGAAATGAGGCCTTTATCAGAGATAATTGCTATAAAGACTATTTCCTTCTGATTTCTTTCTTATCTTGTTTGCCTGGGTTTTATTTGTACAAAAGCTTTTAAAATTTAACATAATCAAAGTTATCTATTTAGCATTTTGTAAAGCTCTCTATCTCTTGTTTGGTCACGAATTTTCCTCCTCCCTGCAGATCTGACAGATAGACTATTCCTTGCTCTTCTAATTTGCTTATGGTGTCACCTTTATGGCTAAATCATGCACCCATTTTGACCTTATCTTGGTATATGGTGTGAGATGTTGGTCTATACCTAGTTTGTGTCCCATTGTTTTCCAGTTTTCCCAGCAGTTTTTGTCAAATAGTGAGTTCTTATCACAACCTTCTTTTTAATATCAATGGTCTATGTGTACTCTTTGTGCCTAGGGGATAGGAATCACAACAATCTCCAAAGAAGTGAAAATGAATTTTACATAAAGAACAATGTTTAGCCATTTAGATAGATGGGAACAGGCTGCAAAATCTGGTAAAGGAAAAACCTCAGAGAACATGAGTAAAAACTGACATTGGGGAGATTTACATAGAGCAAAAGGATGGGCTACTTACCTGGTGAGAACAAGAATAACAGGTAATTAACCAAAGTATTCCACTGGCATCGTTGCAATGTCAAGGAAAAGTTCGAAAAGTCACCAGGGTATAGGATATTGGGTGGAATCATTCCACCCAGTGGAACCCCTTATAAGAGGACATGGACAAGTCATATGAGCATAGATAAGTTACAATCTGTATTATTAGAAGGGATATTCAAATCAATAAAGTCCCCAGTCCTTTTTTTTTTGGCAAAGATACTAGAATGGTTTGCCATTTCCTTATCTAGCTTATTTTACAGATGAGGAAACTGAAGCAAATTGGGTTAAATGGTTTGCCTAGGGTCAGATAACCAGTAAATGTCTGAGGTTCGATTTGAACTCAGATTTTCCTAGCTCTGGCCCCAAGACTCTATCCACTGTGCCACCTAATTGCCCTAAGTGTGTATAAAGAACCTATTATGAAGGAGACATGGTACCAAGGCCTGGGAACTCACAGAGAAAAAATAAGATAAAATTTACATTATTAATACATACTATGAATAAGACAAAAAGAGTAGCAACCCTTCATTTTTTTAAAGCTTTCTTGTACATAGATCCTAATATACCTTAGAGCAATCACAGTAGCCTTCCCAGAGATGGCACAAAGTGTAGTCACTGAACTTGTACTTTAAATACTGAAATGGGAACCAAATTGACAGCAGTGATCTAGGTAATCAGAATGTAGCCTGCACTGTTCCCTTCCCTTCTGGTGCACAGGAACTCCTGTAATGAATTTCAAAGGAAGGCTTTACAAACTGAGGCAGGTTCCAATACTACGTATTAGCTCCAGCAATTCTGGGGAATTCTGATTATTTTTCTTAGATTTGGATCAGACTGATAGGTATGAAGGTGAAGAAAGAAGCCCTTTCATCATCGTCTAAAGCAGAGCTGAGAAATAGCTTTGCTCTATAGTCTGCTTGATGATGATGGCTTTTCAAGAAAAGATATTTCTAGGCTAACGACTCAGCATAATTAATGCAGATGCGCCAATCATCTACAATGCATTTGAGGAAGAAAAGATTGAAACTGACAATGATGATGGTAGGAACTAGCAAAGTACCTGACTCAGTAAGCCCCAGCAAATATACTGCATAAATGCCATGCCCCCACGTCAACACTCCATACCTTTGCTACTGCCTTTTAAATGGACTCCCTTTCACCAGTATCACTTTCCTCTGAGCCATCCATCCTGCAGACTGAGAAGCCAGGTTCATCCTCCAGAAATACCACTTTGATCATGTCAGTCTCCTGGTCAAAAACCTCTTATCACTCTCCATCACCTTTAGGGAAAATAGGCAACGATTAAAAGATAAAGTCAAAACTTTATAGCCCAGCATTCAGATCTTACCTTCCACTTATATCCTACTCTTTATCTATATTAGTTCTCTCTTTCCTAGCCTACCCATTGTTCCCTGTTGGAGTGAATTTAATCAAATCAGCTGTAAATAAAGATACAGTTGTCTTAGTGAAAATAATAGTGAATTAAGACTATATATGCCCCACTAAAGTTTCAATCTGATGACTCATTAAAGTTGAAAAGACTCTGAGTACAGGGTCAGTGATGGGCCTCACTAGAAGTTTATCCATCTTATAATGAATTCTTTCAGTCACAATAATTCATGAGAAGCATCCATGAAGGAAATCAGCTATTCTTGATCTTTTCAAGCATAAGCTATCTCTGAAATAACAAAAACAATAATTTAGATCATAGATTCCAAGCTGAAAGGGACTTTTGGAGGTCATTTGGTCCAATCCCCTTATTCTACAAAAGTGGGCAGGGAAGACCAGGGAACTCACATGACTTGCCTGATGTCAAACCAGTGATAAAGTCAGGATTCAATGTACATTGTAGGATCATAGATGGCAAGTAGAGGTTCTAACCTGGTCCACAGAAAGATTTCAGGGGGTCTGTGAATTTGTATAAGAAAAATAAATTACTTGTTTTCACTGGAGTTTAGTTTTCTTTCTAATCCTATGTGTCTTATCTATTTAAAAACATTTTGACAAGAGATCTATAGTCTTAACCAGATTCTGTCTATGAGATTCTTGACAAACAAACAAGCTATCTTGATAACTCATGGTGATTTTGTGCTCTGCAAGCACAGAAATCTACACAGATACAAAGTACCTTGAAAGTGATCTAGAGTGGATTCTTTTCTGTTCAGTTCCTCTTGCATCTAGAGCTAGATAGGACCTTAGGTATCATCAAGTCCAATACCCCCATTTTACAGATGAGGAAACTAAAGCCCAGAGAGGTGAAGTCACTTGCCCAAGGTCACACAAATTGTTAAGTGGAAGATCTGGGATTCAAATTAAGATTTAGTTAGAGAATTCTCATTCCCCTGCACCATATTGTCTCCCTATTAGAGCTTTTTAAAAATGAAAAAAAAAATCAGTAAAATTGTTTTATGTGAAGCTCAACTACTATCTGAAATGTATTAGTGGATTTCATTTCAGACTTGTACTATTCTTTTTTTATGATATTGCCTGTTGATTTCAGCATCAATATGGACACAGTCTTTGAGTAACGCTTTTCCCATAGGAAACAAGACATTGCTTTCAGGACAGGATGACCTGACTTTCAAAAAAACCTTGCTGCTTATGCTAATGGGGCTCTCAGTCTACCATTAGTATTGGTCAGGAGCAGCAAGCTACAGCCTTATGGAAGTATTGCTGTCACACACACACACACACACACACACACACACACACACACACACACACACACTAACCCTGACACTTCCCATGTTTAAGAATGCAAATCCAGTCTCATTTTAGTTTGATGGAATGAGTCTCCCACGGTTTGTCTTGACCTTGGAGCTCATGAAGTGACTTCAGAAACCAACAGAGAATTCAGAAGTTCATGAGCATCTGGAAAGTCACCATTACTCCAATGGAAGAAGTATGAAGACACATCCAGCAGGTGGCGATAACTCACAGAATTTGGGGGCTGATAGGATCTCTCATCACAACAGTTGAAATGGATGAGATGGGGGCTACGGAAAAAATACCCTGTGGGTGGGTGGGACTTTTGCATTTATTTGTTTGTTTATTATTATTAATGTTACTATTTTATTATAAATTATTATTTATATTATATATAACATGTAATTTTAAATAATTATAAATTATGAACTATAGATAATTAAATTATTTAAATTGAGAAGGCTTCAAGCAATATGAAAGTAATTTTCATATTTTATATACACATACAATGTATATACACATGTATACATGTACGTACATACATATACATATATATGCATAACATTATAGATATGTGTGAAACATAGATATAGATATGTTAAGAGTGCTAACCATAGCATCTGAAGACCTAGCTGAGTTCTCATACTCACTACTAGCCTTGTGATCACGAATAAATTATTTAACTTCTCTGAGACTCAGTTTCCTAATATATAAAATGAGAATATTTGTGTAACTGTAACTATCTAATAGTTTGGGGTGGGGGGTCCCATCATCCCATCTCCATTTAACCGCTTAACAGTCAGATTAGATTTTACAAAGGAATATTTACTTAGAAAGCATAGGAAGAACCGGCATACAAATATTCCATCTATTACATAGGGATATAATGTGATCCCCCACCTCTCAACTCCCTCAGTCTCTGGGGAGGGAAGAAGAATTAGGTTCACAGTTTAGCTCAGTTAGTTTATAGCATTAATCTCACCAAGTTCTAAGTCCAAAGCCTCCCATCCAGCCTTGTATCTGTGCACCTGGCTCCTCAGGACTTCCTTACTGGTCTGTCAACATCCAGCCTAGAATCTTGAGTTCTAAAGTCCCTGTGGCTTGAAGTCCTGATCCAGGGACTCTGTTACTTGCACCAACACAAACAAAATAAACCAAAACTCTAAGCCTGTTTCTCAGAGCCACAGGGCTTAAGAGGAAGGGAAGGTGGCCCTTAGCTAGATGCAAGAGGAACTGAACAGAAAAGTGTAAAAGCAAGATCCTGATATACACAAGAGGGCCTGCTGAATAGGTTCTTTGTTCTGATTTTCTAAAAGAAAAGCAATTTTTGAGGGTTAACAATCACATCAAACACATGTATCTTTCACTTAGTTCAGGAGAAAAAGTCAGTACCCTGAACTTCAGAGAAAATACAGAGAAACAAAGATCAGCAGACAGTGCTTCCAGCTGTCTGACATAAACAATACATGCATCACAGATCAACAGACAGTGCTTCCAGCTGTCTGACATAAACAATACATGCATCACAGATCAACAGATAGTACTTCCAGCTGTCCGACATTAACAATACATACATCATAGATCAACAGACAGATCCAGCTGTCTGAGCATTACATACATACATAGTTACCAGAGAGAGAAGCACCAACATCTAGGTTTTCAAAGCTAGGGGACTGCTTAGTGGTTACCCAGAGTCTCGTCTGGCCAAACAAAGACTTTCATTGAGTAAGCCCCAAAGTAGAACCTCACCTCAGAATGTTTATATGTTTTTTAAGAGCCAGAGGGCATCACAACCCTTGAGAACCAATGCCTCATTAACAAAAGGTGTGGACCTTCCAACAAATCTTCCTTAATCAAACTCCCCTTAAAGGGCAGGCCCATTAATGGATGGGGAAGATCTTCCCATTAAGAAGCAAAATTATATTAACAATAAGCAAAAGTACATTATCAATACAAAAAGTGAGACAAAAAAGAATCCACTGTGGGTCACTTTCAGTATATTTTGTGACATCTATGTTTTTAGACCACAAAATCATCATGAGTTATCAAAATAACTTTTATTCTGCTTTCTATATCACCACTAGCAATGAGGGCACTTCAAAATAGTCTGAAAATATTTTGTAGGTTGATTAGTACAACATTCATTTATTAAAGGCTTACTATATGCACAGCCCTTGGACACTGGGGATCTAAAGGTAAAATCAAGACAGCCTTTGCCCTCCAAGAGCTTACACTCTGTTGGGGAGAAACATGTTTAATCCAATAATCACTTTATTTAATACCTACTGGGAGCCAGGAACTGTGCTAGGCTTTGACGTTTGTTGTTTTCCAGCCATCTTCCCATCACTCCTGACTCTTTGTGATTTGGAGTTTTCTTGGCAAAGATACTGGAGTGCTTTGCCATTTCCTTTTCCAGCTCATTTTACAGATGAGGAAACTGAGGCAAACAGGGTTAAGTGACTTGCCCAGGGTCACAGAGCTAGTTAGTATCTGAGACTGGATTTGAACTTAGCTCTTCCTGACTCCAGGGCCAGCATTGTATCAACTGCATTCTGTCTACTTAGCAGCCAGGATCTAGACATACAAAGATAAAAAATGGCACAGTTGATGTCCTCAACAAGTGTACAACCTATCTGAGAGGATAAGGCATTTGGAATATGATAAGGATGAGGGCAGAATCCAAACAAAGTAATATTAGAAAACTTGAAGAGGAAGAGATCACCTTCAACTGGGCAGATCAGGGAAGTCTTCATGAAGGAAGAAGGTACCTGAAGTGGGCTGTGAAAGAAGACAGGTATTTCCACAGGCAGAAATATGAAGAGAATGAAATAGAGGCATAGGGGAAAACAGAATGGGTAGAAATAGTCATAAAGTCAATTTTTGGTTCTGATAAGGTGCATGAAATTAAGACTGGAAAGGAGATTGCTGCCAGACTGTGAAGTTCTCTAGCTGCTCAGCTTAGAAATTTCTGTTTTACCTTACAGAATATAAACTCCTTGAGGACAGGGGTTATTTCATTTTTTCTTTGTTTGCCCTGCTGTTAAACAACGGCTTGGAGTAAGACACACACTTAGGGTTGTGAAATGAATGAGTGAGGGAGTCCAAGGAATTATTAAGCAGGTAGAGGAGAACCAGGAGGGGAAAAAACCATCATGAAAGACAAGTAAAGTGTCAATGAGACTGGAAACAGTGATCATAGTAAATAAATTCCATACTCCCATCTGCTACAGAGTCCATTGTACCTGAATCTGGAGGTGGGACTAGTTCTTTGGGGACCTTCTAGGCCATTATGAAATCTAGAAATTGAACTCCACTAAGTTAAAAACTCATTTTATAATTTTGTGGGATAGGAAAAGGGGAAGGAAGAGAGAAACGAATGTATAGGGTCAGGAAAAGAGAATAATTATTGAGAATTAGGGGGCTCTTGGGCAAACTCTTTAAGCTCCATAATGAAGATATAGCTTCAGTATGAACTGGAAACTCTCAGGCACTTGGACTACAAGGAGAAATTTCTAGCTGAGTACAAATATGCAAATCTATAAAAAATGACTTGTATAATGAAAACAGAACTCAATAATAATTATATATGTATGTGTATGTGTATATATACATATATGTGTGTATATTTGTGTACACAATATAGATAGGGCACACAATTATTTCTGAAAGGAAGGTAAAAGATGCAAGTGTATTGTCAGTTGCTGCCTGGGAAATCTAATAAGGCACAGTTACCTGAGAACAGTGCAAGAGCCAAGGAATTCTTCTTGGCTCAATAGGAAAAGAAGAGGAAAGGAGAGACAGAGAGAAACTTTTCTAGTTCTATGAAAGGAAAGGGGAAAGGGAGATAGGACCCTCACTCATTCATTTAACAACCCAGAGCCAACAGCTTTTTTCTCTCCTGGTCACTAATGTTGTGGCCAACTGGAAGTAAAGAGAAGAAATGAACCCTGGTGATTCCAGAAGCCTCTATCTTCAGGCATCCCTATTATTCCTTTTTAAATCGGACCACATTCTAGGCAAAGGGGAAACTCTCAAATCTGTTCTCTTGAAAGCTTGGAAATAACATTTTGACATTGATATTCCAAACTCTGAAAGTTTGAAGGTCAATGGAAATGTCTCCCTCCTTTTCCAAGAAAGGAGTCAGTTATGAATCAAGGAGGTCCTGCCCTATCAATAATGGAAAGTTACCTCTTTAATCCATGACCTATTGAGATCTCCCTCTCCTGAAATCTATTGTAGTAACTGGAACTGAGAGAGAGAGTATAAGGTAATGTCCTTCCCTTCTCCTCCCCCATTCCAAACATCTTAAAATTGTTATGGTATAATTTATTCATTGTGATATTACCCCATAAGGCTGAGCAGGCAGGCTCTTAAAAGACTCCCAGTTGGTGGATTAGTGAAAGCAATGGAGGAGAGAATCAAGGAAGGTGTTGTCAACCATGTCAAATGCTACGGAAGGGTCAAGGATGGTGAGGACTGGGCAAAAGCCATTGGCTTTGGTGACTGCAATGAAAAAGTCATTGGTGACCTTGTAAAGAACAATTTTAGTAGACCCAGACTGCATAGGCAGAGGAGTAAGTAGATAGTAAATAGGAGGCCGTAAAGGAGGGTAGAACTCTAGGATAATGATGATGATACCGATGATAACTAACATTTATATAGTGCTTACTCTGTGCCAGGAACTGTACTAAGCACTTTACAATCATTATCTCTTGATCCCCACAACAGCATTGTAAAGGAAGTGATATTTTTGTCCATTTTACCGATGAGGAAACTGAGGCAAACAGAGGTTTAAGTGACTTTCCTAAGATCTCACAACCAGATTTGAACTCAAGATGACAGCCTGATAGGTTGAGAGAATCCAAAGAAAATTGTTTTTGTTTTATTTTGTTTTGAGAACTATGTAGAACTGAGCATGTTTTTGGGGAAAGGGAAAGGACCTAGCAGAGAAAGAGTAATCAAAGATGAAAGGGAGGCAGTGTTTCTGGAAACAAGAATTTGAAAGATAAGTGGGACAGAACAAGGATAAAGAGAGTAATGTTAACTGAATGCCAAGCATTGTTTTTTAGGCACCTTAAAAACTGATGTGTTCAAATGAATCAAACCACTTCTGCATGCAGATTTTTCCCTACAAACACCTGCAGTCCCTCCACACCATCTTTTGTGGGGTTCTCCTATTCCATAACACAAAGCAGCTCCAGACAGTGTGATCTGCTTTCCATTCCCCAAACAACTCATGAGCAACCAGCCACTCTAGGTTTTGGATTAGGACAGTGCAGCCTCAAAATTCTTCTTGTCTATTTTTTTTCTCAATTGTAGGTTAAAAAAACCCCCTGAGGAAATCTTGCCCCAAGAAAAGGTATACATTTACACAATCATAAAAATTGTAAATCAGTCTGCATAAAATAAACACAACACACAGAGCCAAGAGGAAGAGTAGTCCCATCCATTGCACATCATGGATCAGCTAATCAAAGAATTCAACTCATTGAAGCAGGGGATGCATAGGGTCAACATTCTGGACATTTCCCTGGGAAGCTGAGTTATCTGAGGAGGCTTTGTTGCTTGGGGGAACACTGCTGAACACTTTTGGTTTCCCTCGTATTCTAACCCTACGTTTGTCAAGATGCAGAATCCTCCTTCCTCGGTCATGATAACAGATTATTTTGGGTTTTTTTTTTGTTTATTATGAAAAGGTCCTTTGGCCAACAGAATCCCAGATTATTGAGACCCCATGTTGTCATTTGTGCATTGTTGCTTCTGGGATTTTCAGTTATTATAGGACCATGTTATGGGACAAAGATGCGCGATGGAAGCCAAGTTTCATTTTGTTGCGCTCTGAAGCTTAGTTGTCCACAGAGGCATCAGAGGGAGGGGCGGAAGTGGGGTACATTCTTCAGGTTAGTCATTCCTGATATTTCCTGTCCCTTACATGGCTTATTGTCTCCCAGAACTCTCTAGGGTTTTTAGAACATGAGCCTCATTGAGGAATGTATGAAATCATTCTGACATTCCTTTGGCTCACAAGTATTATATTATTATTTTTAAGAAAGCCCTTTCACCAAAACAATAAAAAAATACATTTAACAAAGTTCATAAGGCTTCAGACACACACACATATACATACATACGTACACATACACACACTTTGATAAGGGCATAAAAAATTGTGGATTCTGGTAATATTCAACAAAATAAAATTACAATCCAACCTAGCTTATTTCTCCAGCTTTGCTCAGGTCATACTACTCACCACATACAACTAGATTTTTCCATCTCATACTTCTTCACTTCCCCTTTGCTCTACAGAAAGAGCCCTGGCACCAAGTCCTGCCTGGGGACATAAATACCAGGTACGTGCTGACTCAGATGTCTGGGCAGAACTCTCTGACACATCTATGAGGTGCCCACAAACCCAGGTCCCCTGTGTTTCTTGGGATCAGCTGTAGAAGCTGATGTCATTGCTTCTGCAGAGATTCCCATGTTTAGGCATCACAAGAGTCTAGAAGGTAGGGACTCCAATCAAATTATTGTTTCCTCATTCTACAGCAGACAAACTAGCTAATGCTTCCTTGATCTTTATGATTCAGAGCCATTATCTGCTGAGGTGAATACTTTCTCCTCCTACCTCTCCTGGAGTTTTCTCCCCATTGACCCCAACCCTACTCCTTCATGAACCATATGATACTCTGCTTTTTTATTCTATTGAGATGGTTAGAACCCCCATTATACTTATCAAGCTCCCCTTCATTCCACATCCCTTCTTCTCATAGTCCTTTCATCTTCTGCTGACAGTGGAAATCACCTTCCCCCTAAAGAGGATCGTATCCTTAGCTGACTTCTCTAGTTCTGAGTGTTCCTCCTTTCATCACTCAATCAATGAACATCTATGATGCACTTACGATGTGTCAAGCAATGCTAAGGTCTAGGGTTACAGAGAAAAAGCAAAAATAGCCTCAGGCTTCAAGGAGCTTACATTCAAAAAGGGAAGACATAAATTGTAAATCAACGTACAAGAGCCAGGAGAAGGAATAGTCCCATCCCATGATCCTCACTCTTGCTCCTAAACTGTCTTTTTGCTAGTAGGTCCACCCTCACCCAGCAACCCCTCTGTCTCTAAGGCTCACTCCATTTGTCTGCATTATCAGGTCTAGATGTTGTTGCCGTCGCCTAATGGCTTCCTTATCGTTGTCTTTGCTTTCTCAAGGAGTTCAGTAATTGACTTGCAGTCTTCTTCACAACCCCAACCCCTTATCTTCATAATAGGGACTTCAGTATACAAGTCAATGGCCTTGTAAGCCCCTTGGACTTCCAAGTTCTTTAAATTGTCTGTCTTCCTGTTCCATTTCCCATTTTTCTGCATAAATAGCTTATTTGAATAGGTCATCTAGTAGATGTTAAAGTTGCCATATTTGCCATATATTCTTATACTTTTCTTTTCTTCTAATTTGATTTATCTTTAATAATTCAACAAAACCCCTGACAGCTGGTTGTCAAATAACTCCTGCTTTAGTAATTCCCTTTCTAATAAGATATGGTCATTTTCATTTTGGGGCGTATAATGTTATTCCTTGCTTACCATGTCAATCACCTTCCTCACTTTTCTTCTTGAGTGAAGTATTGATGATGCATAGATATGGACTTTCAAGTCTAGGAGATTTTGACCTCTTTTTTTTTAATCCTGAACCTTTTTTTCTTAACCAACACTTACTGTGCCAATCACTGCATTGAAGTCACCAGGTATTAAAGGTACATGTTGACCTTGTCAGTGAAGGACCTAACTAAGAATTTCTCTATCTACTCATGGGTGGAAATCATTGTCTTCATGGTGGTTTTATTGCTTAAGCACGCCAAAACCAAGTATTCTATGAAATTATGTTTCTTGATTGGCTTGGACTTATGGTGAGCCCATTTCTGCTCTAGTGATGGAAAACTACTTGGTTTATAGTCAGAGGACTTGGGTTTGAATTCTGACTCTGCCTCTCACTACCCATGTGGCATCTCTGAGTCTTCATTTTCCTTATCTGCAAAAGGAAGGAGTTACAGTTATTGTTTCATTTCAGTCACATCCAACTCTTTGTGATCCCATTTGGGGTTTTCTTGTCAAAGATGCTGGAGTGGTTTGCCATTTCTTTCTCTAGTTCATTTTATAAAGATGAGGGAACCTGGGCAAATAGGGTTAAGTGACTTGCCCAGGGTCACACAGCTAGTGAGTGTCTTGGTCCAGATTTGAACTGATGAAGATGAGCCTTCCTGATTCCAAGTATAGTACTCTAATCAATGCACTACCTAGTTGCATTATATGGCTTGAAATATCTCTTACAGCTCTATCTCAAGGTTCATTTCAAGCACTGTCTCTTCAGGAGGCTTTTCCCCCAGTTCTTAAGGCCCATCCCTACAGCAGACAGTCTCAAAGTCACCCCCCACCCCTCCTCTCTTCACCTCAACATGACAGAATCTGGTGCAGGGGGTCTTAACCTCAGGCTTGTGAATTTATTTTTAAATATTTCAGTAAGTGTATTTTAACATCCAGTTAGCCCTTCTACATTTCAACTTTCCCCATCATGATTTCAATATATTGAGAGTAAGCATAAGAAATTAAATGGGAATTTTTTTAAGAGTTTTGTGGAAGCTACAGAGGAGACATACAAAGGCCAGCAAATGCTTAACCCAATTTTACAGTAAGGTACTACAAACACCCCATAAAAGAAACAGAAAAGAATTCAGACTCCTTCTCTAGTGGGAGGGGAAGGCCAAAAAATTTTACACGTATTCCCAGATCACCGGACTGCCTTGCCACTAACCCCCACTATATGGAAGAGATAACTGTAATTGATTTCCTTGATAAAGCTATGTATTTTATTTAACACATTTAAAAATATAATTCTCAGAAGGCTTCCTTAGACTGCCAAAAGAGTACTAAGGCACAGTAAAGATCAAGAAAGTTCAGCCCTGGGCTATGGCTAGTACCCCACTGACAGCATTGGGCAGCCTAGCATTTGAGGGTCCAGCCCAGTGAAGCTGAAATCAGCTTCTGTAAACCAGTCACACATCACAAGGAGACATCCACGTAGGAGTTTTCTGCAGGTTGGATGTACAGCCTTTTGTGAAGAATGAAAATTTCAAATTCTAAAAGTAGGAAGGCACTTGGGTATATCTCACTCAGGAGTTTATTTGCCAGTCTAGAGATATTTTGCCCCTAAGGATTAACCACATTAAGTCTTTTATTCATTTCATTCATGCAGTCAACAAATGCTTCCTCATCAACTGCTCTATGCATAGCGCCAATAGCAGATATCCCCACTACAACTCTTTTTAACAACCTTTTAGGGATTCTTTCAATTAATTATAAGTTTTCACTGAGAGTCACAAGGCAGTGGCATGAAAGGAGATGACTGAGTAAATTATTATTCCGTATTCCCCTCTCAAGAGCCAAGGATTCGAAGCAGCAACATCCCAGCACAACAGGCTGAGAATATGGGTTTAGGTTTGCCCACTGTGCTCCCAGCTGCAGATCTTATTATGCCTTGCCTCTGTATTTCCTATGCCAGCAGGTAGCCAGAGCAGCCTCTGCCCAATGCCCTGGTGTCTAGCCATCTGCTTAACTTTCCAGTGTTCCTGTCTCTTTACTGAGAGAGTGCATTAAGCAGTGAAAGCAGAGTAGCCTGTCTCATCAGATGATTAATTTCATTTTCTTCTAACTACAGTTATGGTAAGGGTAACATAACATTAGAGAGTATACTCTAAGTTTGTAGCTAGAATAAAATCATTGTAATAGCTTTATATGGCACAGAGGATAGAGTTCAGGGACTGAAGTTAGGAAGACTCATGTTTGTGAGTTCAAATCTAGCCTCAGACACTTATTAGCTTTGTGACCTTGAGCAAGTCACTTAACCCTGTTTGCCTCATCTGTCAAATGAGCTGGAGAAGGAAATGGCAAACCACTCTGATATCATTGCCAAGAAAACCCCAAATGGGGGTCACAAAAAATAGTAGTACATGACTGAAATGACTGAAAAGTACTTATATAGCATTTATCATAGTAAATATGCCAAGTACTGTGATGAGCACTTTACAAATATTATCTCATTTGGTCCTCATAACCACCTTGAGAGGCAGGTGATCCCCTTTTTACAGATGAGGAAATGGAGGCAGAGGTTAAGTGATTTGTCCAGGGTCACATAGCTGGAAGTGTTGGAGCATGAATTTGAATTCAGGCCTTGACTCCAGATTCAGTGCTCTATGTGCAAAGGAACCACGTGGCCATCCCATAGGATTTTGTAGCTGGGAGGGACCTTAATGATTATCTAGTTGAACTTCCCCACTCCCATCATTAAACACACATGCGCATGCACACACAAACACACACACACACACACACACACACACACACAAAAAAAAACAGATGAGGAAATTAAGGCCAAGAGAAATGAAAGTCACAAAAATAATGAGTTAACAAACCTGAAATCAAATCTGACTCTCCCAGTTCTATGCCCTTTCCCTTACAGCTTGCCAATGCACTAGAGAAGCTCACTATTTAAGGATCATAAGAGCACAAGACCATAGATATAGACCTTATAGGCCAGCTCGTCTAACCTATTCATTTTATAGGCGAGGATCCTGAGCCCATGGAATTTAAATGATTTGCTCAAGTAGAAATGGCACAATTGGGTTTTCCACCCAGGTCCTTTGACCCCAGAGTCAGAGCTTTGCCATGTGTAAGGCAAATTTAAATATGTGTGAATATACATATACACATACATAGGTATTATATATGTGTATGTGCACGTATGTATGTGTGTATATACATATATATATGTATATCTTTTGTAAAGCAAAATTCTATTGGTTCTGTGAGCCTAGTGTCTTCATATTAGAAGCATGCCTCCATCGTGCTTTTTAATCCAGTTCACTGTATGTCCATTCTAGTTACAATAAATGTCTCATTTTTAATATTCTTTGTTCCTGATTATCAAAGTGGCAAATAGAATGAGATGGGTCACAGGATTCAATTAGACTGTCGCTAAGATGTAGTCAGGATTCTGATCAGTAACTAACTGATGCTGTTAAGTTCTCTCTCTCTTAGAACTAACACCAGCAAAAGCATCTTGTGAAGAAGGTCATTGAGATGAGACCTGAGGAAGTGGGGAGACTGGTCAGTGGGAAAAAGAGAGTCTGTGAATCCTAGTTCCAACTCTGTTGGTGACTGCTGTGTGGCATTAGGTTGGCCACTGAACTTCTCTCTGACCCCCTATCCTTCTATGAAAATCATGAAAAATAAAGAGTCAGGAATCTTATTATACACATTATATACATGTATTATATACATATAGCAAAATGGTCCCATGAAAACAGTACAGAAATGGGAAGCAATAACTCTGCTTCCGCTTCAGGCTTGTGGCCCATCGAGTAACTTCAAACAGGTTTCTTAATTATTCTTTCTCAAGTAGAACTGTGGCCATATTGCCCCCTGCACATGTCCACACACACACACACACACACACACACACACACCATGTAATCATTTCTGGTGGTTCCTTATTGCCTCCAGGATCAAAAATAAAATCCTCTCTTTGACTTTTAAAGTCCTCCTATATCTTGACCCCTTCCTATCTTCCTACTCTCCTATAATCATTCAGTCAGTCAATTAACATTTATTCAGTGGCTGTTCTGTGCCAGGAACCTTACACCCATGCACACTGTGTGATGCTGGTTTCCCTGTTCTGTGTTTGTTCTTTGTTTTCAAAGACCATGACATCGGAGAAATGATGATATGGCTTGCACTTGACTTTGTTTTGAATGAGGGATGGCTGTGCAAGGTCACCAGCCTCACTTTCTCCTCCTGAGCCATCTGGGTCCAGTGACCAGGTATTCATCAGGATGACTGGAGCTAGCCCAGGATGCAATGGACATTTTCCCTAGAGTTCGTTGCACAACACACTTCATCTCCGGATGCCATATTTTCTGTTGAAACTGGCTGTTCTCCATGCCTGGCACTGTCTCCCTCATTTCCTCCTCTTGGCTTCCCTGACTTTCTTCAAGTCTCAGCTAAAGTCTCACTTTCTATTAGGAAGCCTTTCCCAAGCCCCCTTAATACTGTTGCCTTCCTTCAGCTGATTATCTCCATCTGTTTATTATCATGTCTTTATCTTTTTTATACCTAATCATTTGCATGCTGTTTCCCTCCATTACATTGTCAGCTTCTTGAGATCAGGGGTAGCCTTTTGCCTTTCTTTGTATCCTCAGCATTTATTACAATGCCTGGCTCTTAGTAGACCCTTAGTAAATGCTAGCTGACTCACTGATATTCTGAAACTCTTTCTTGTTCTGTAAAACAAGACTATTGGATTCAATCAGAGGTGTTAAACATGAGGCCACATGCAGCCCAGGACACTCCTTAGTTAGTTTTATGGCTCATTAGTTTTATGGCTCTTACCAATGCAACACCTAGAAAGTGTTGTTGTTTAGTCATTTCCGTCATGTGCGATTCTTGGTGACCCTATTTGGGGTTTTCTTGGCCAAGTTACTGGAGTGGTTTGCTATTTCCTTCTCCAGCTCATTTGACAGATGAGAAAACTGAGGCAAATTGGGTTAAGTGACTTGCCCAGGGTCACACAACTATAAAGTATATGAGCTATATTTGAACTCCAGACTCAGTACTCTATCCACTGCGCCCCCTAGTGACCTTAAAGAGAGTGGTGGTATTAAAAATATGGTTCTTTGTTTCAGGAAAAAAAAATTAGGATCATTAAAAGAGTACTGGAATTTCATCAAGGCATTCTGTGACATTCTCCCATTCTTTTCTTCTCTTTTCAATTGTGTACATACATCACATGTAGCTCAGAGAGACCAAGTGGGCAAAGTCCCAGAGTCATGTAGCCAGGAAATGTTAAAAATGAAACTTAGTAGCCAGACCTCGGACACCAGATCCAGCGTTCTTCCCATACGGCAGATGAGCCTGCACAGGTTGTCAATCCAACTACATATAATAATCTGACCAAATGGAAATTGAGTATTTGTCAGGGAGCAATGAAAATGCACAAAATGACATATTACATACAAGGAATCTTGAAGAATTAGAGTAAAAGATGTTGTAAAAAATATATGAACACACAAAAAAGATGTGAATCTTATGCAGTGTGTTGGGATAGTAATTGATGGGTATATTTTCAGACTTTTGATGTCTTGATTGGTTGTACTGATTTTTTTCTTTCCTTCCTCTTTATATATTTTTTTACCTTAAAAATATTATTTGTTAGATTGAGTAAGTCCCTGGGAAGGGACAGTAAGAAGACTGAGAGAAATTCTGGCAATGTAAAAATGTTCAGTCCTTTTCAATCATGTCTGACTCTTTGTGATCCCATATGGGGTTTTCTTGGCAAAGATACTACACTAGTTTGCTATTTCCTTCTCCAGCCCATTTTACAGATGAGCAAACTGGGACAAACCGGGGTCAGTCACTTGGCATCTAAGCATTTAGGGTTAGAATTGGAGAGTGCATTTAGGCCAGATTTGAACTCAAAAAGATGAGTCTTTCTGACTCCAGGTAAAAACCAAAAGATATAAATAAAAATTTATTTTAAAGAATAATTATGATGAAACAAAACACAAAAAGCCAAGGGAATTTAAAGAAGAAAGGCCAGAAACACCTGTTATAAATCTTTTTTTCTTGGGAAAAAAAGAATTTTCATTGCCAATTATAGTTGTAGGAAGACTAGACTCCAGGCTTATCCTGCTTAAGGCCATTGACTGGTTCCATGAAAATGTCAGCTTAGGCTGAACAGTGATAGAGAGCTGAGGGAGGTATACAAAAACATGCAGTGGGCAGAATTTGGCCCTTAGCCCATGGTTGACTGACCCCTGATATAGATGACACAGTTCCAAGGAACAATGTTAGAAATGGGAACTTTGTCCCTAGTTGGCCAAATTAACACTACAAAAGCAGAAATTGGATGATGTATTATTTAATCATGATAATACAGGTTTGGGCTATAATGTATTAATGATACTATTATGAAAGGCAAAATAGCACAGGAGAGAACCGACTTTGGAATCAAGACTTCTGGCATAGACTGGCTGCATGACCTCAGGGAAGCCATTTGCCCTCTAATGAAGGATGTGTTGGCAAAAGTTTAACTACTGACTCTTTGGGAAAAAAAAAAAAACAACTGCCGAAGATGAACTTTTTTCCTTACATACTTTATTTTAACATTTAAAAAAAATTTTGATTTCCAAATTATCTCCCTCCCTCCAGCCTCCCCCACTTATTGAGAAGGTTTGTAATAAAATATCAATTAAATATATGAAGTCATACAAAATATATTGTTAAATTGGCTATCTTACAAAAAGGGCAAGAAAAATAGATGTAAAAATAAAAGTATGCTTTCAAACTCAAAGTTTGTCAGTTATTTCTCTGGATGAGGATTACATTTTAAAATCATGAGTCCTGGGAATTGTCTTGGATCATTGCATTGATTAGCGCAGCTAAGCCATTCACAATCGATCATTGTGCAATCTTGCTGTTTCTGTGTACAATGTTCTCCTTATTCAGTTCACTGCACATTGCATCAGTTCATATAAGTCTTCCCAGATTTTTCTGAAACCATCCCCCTCATCATTTCTAATCACACAAATTTTCCATCTCAATCATATATGACAACTTGTCAGCCATTCCCCAATTGATGGGCACCCTCTCAACTTTCAATTCTTTGCCATCACATAAAAAGCTGCAATAAATATTTTAGTAGAAATAGAGGTGCCTTTCCTTTTTCTTTGATTTCTTTGGTATACAGAACTAGTAGACCTGACACACTTTTAAGTTTAATCTGTATTAACATTTTCCCATTACTTCCTTAAGTCTAGAAAATCAACAAAACAGTGAATCTGGCCATGATTTGTATAACATTTGCCAATTTCCAAGTGTAAATGCTTGTAGTGAAAATTTCACAACTGGTTCTTGGGAGCCAGTCTGAACTCTCTCTAGCATACCTTTTCCCACAGTGCTCTCAGAGAGAGTTCTAAGACTATAAGTCACAGAACAATGACTGATCATCATTGGTAAGGAAAATCTCATTATTGAGACTTCATCGGAACAATGAAATGAAAGAACTATACTTTTTAAAGAAAGATGAGAAATGTTGTTGTTTGGGGCAATGTTGGATGGCTATCCTGACTACCTAAATTAAGAAGAAGTGCTTGCTTCTTGTGTGTGTGTGCAAGGCAGATGCTGGCCCTGGGAGTCCAGTGAGAGAGATTTGCCTACCTGCTTCGACTTTGCTTCGTTGTTCTATGTGTAGAGATGTCTTCTAGCTCAGTCAGGCACCAGAGAAGCAAGGTTTAGCCTGGGCTTTAGCACTATTCTTTGACTAACTGGACAAATCAAAGACAGTGGCCACTCACATGGAGAAGGGCCAGCAGTAAGGAAGCTCCTCTGCTGATGGGCATTGTCTCCTCTAAAACTTGTCCCTTTGTTCCTGCTGTGCTAGATTGTTCTTCAGCATGAGTCCCCCTGAATCTTTGACAGGTGTAGGCAGAGTGACTGTTGTGTGTAGTTCTCATGAGCCTGACTGATTCAATCTTTGCAATTCTCAAGAGTGTTCTGTCCGTTCTATTCAACAAACATTGATTAAGTCCCTATAGTGTGCTTTTTTTTCTAGGCTATGGAGATACAAATATAGCTATGACATAGGCCCTGATCTCAAAGAGTTTTTATTCTAATGAGGGGAGGACCCTGCCAAAAAGTCATAATACATAGTAGAGTATAAGTGCAAAGAATAAATTGAGGCAAAGGACTATGAAAAATGTCAAGAAGGAATAACCTCTTTTAACTGGTGAATCAGAGAAAGCTTCCTGGAGGAAGTGGTTCCTGAATTGGGACGTGAAGTACGAAAGTATAACCTTTAAAAGATGGGGTTTGATGAGGGCGAGGGAAGAGTTCATTCCAGACATAGGGGGTGGCAGAAGTAATGGTACAGAGCTAGGAAGAAAAAGGGGGAAATTAAAGATTTACTTTGTTGTCAGTAGTTTCGGTTGTGTCTAACTCTTAAAGACTCCATTTGGGATTTTCTTGTCAGATAATGGAGTGGTTTGCCATTTCCTTCTCCAGCTCATTTCACAGATAAGGAAACTGAGGCAAACTGGGTTTGGTGACTTGCCCAGGTCACACAGTGAATAAGTGACTGAGGCTGGATTTGAACTCAAGTCCTCCTGACTCCAGGTCCAGTGCTCTATCCACTGCACCACCTAGCTGTCTAGGAGGAAGTTATATTGTTATTTTTTCATTTCAGTCATGTCTGATTCTGTGTGAACCCCATTTGGGTTTTCTTGGCAAAGACAGTGACTCGTTTGTCATTTCCTTCTCTAGCTCATTTTTCAGAGGAGGAAACTAAGGCAAACAGGGTTAAGTGACTTGCCCAGGGTCACACAGCTAGTGAGTGTCTGAGACCAAATTTTAACTCACGAAGATGAGTCTTCCTGATTCCAAGCCCAGTGCTCTACCCACTGTATGAAGGAGCATGAGATTAGGCTGGAAAGTAAGTGACCCCATGTCTTTCTGGTGGATAAGATCATGTGCTTTGTGAAAGGCTAGGGGCTTCATCTACTGGCCTACAATGAAGTCTGTTCTGTATCCCCAGAAAATTGGAGTTTGTTTTTTATTTATTTCTTCCAGCTGACAAATATTTATTTATTCTCCTTCCTACCCTCTAATTGAATAACAAAAATAGAAAAAATAAAGTTTCATAACTAATATGTATAGTCAAATAAAACAAATTCCAGCCTTGGTCATATCTAAAAATGTATGTCTTATTCTGCCTTTTAAGTGCATCACCTCTCTGGCAGAATATGGGTAAAATGCTTCCATATCAGTCCTCTGGAGTTGTACTTGATCATCACACAAATGAGAGTTCTCAGGTTTTTCAAGTCTTATTTGTCACTATAATGTCATTGTACAAATTGTCTTCCTAATTCTGCTGACTTCATCCTGTGTCAGTTCATAAAGGTCTTCTAGTTTTCTCTAAAATGGTGCATTTTGTCTTTTCTCAGTGGACGCAATAATAGTCTGTTCCATTCATAAGAATTTAGCCATTCCATTGGGATGTCATTGTGATGACCTAAATATTTATCCATGCTGAATATAATGAGAAGTCAGCCTAGTGTATCATTTCTTCATGAGGGCCAATTAGCATGAGTAGATGATGAAGCTTAGCTCAGGAACTCCACTCTAGCCAGTCCCAGGTTCTTCTGAGCTCCACTTTATTCAGTAGTGTGGGGAACACAAAAACAGGTTGCCTCAAACCTTGACACAATATAGTGTGGTGGAAAGACTCTTGGAAGTGGCTTTGAAACCAGAAGATGTAAATTTTGGTACCAACTGTGCAAAGACCAAATTACTTAACCTCTCTGAGTCTCAGTTTTCTCTTCTGTACAGTTTGGGATATGGTGAACTCAGTAGCCTCTAACACTCCTGTCCCACTCTCACCCCCCAGCACTGACCATTTTGGGTCCTAAATTGGGCAAAAAAGGAGAGCTCCTCCATAGGATGGGCATAATGTGATAAGAAGATGTTTGGGGGAGGAAGCCTGCCATGCCCACATAAAAAGAGGTTTTAGTATAAGCTCAGTCTGGCTCCTCCCAAGGGCACAAGGGAAACTGCACCAAGCCAAGTTAGAGAACAAGCCCTATGGCATTTGGGCTGATGAAATATAAACACACAAAAAGTTATATAACAATGCAGGACAATAGAAGACTTGTCACCTGAAGAAGTATTTCATTATTCATCATGTTTTGTTGTTTTTCATGTGTCTGACTCTTCATGCTCCAATTTGGGGTTTCCTTGGTAAAGATACTGGGATGGTTTGCCATTCCCTTCTCTAGTACATTTTACAGATGAGTAAACTGAGGCAAACTCATGTAATTTGCCCAGGGTCACACAGCTAATAAGTGTCTGAGGCCAGATCTGAACTCACAAAGATGTCTTCCTGACTCTAAGCCTAGTGCTTTACCTCTTGTTCCACCTGGCTGCCCAGATATTCATCTGGTGAGTCATGCACATACACACAGGTAAGTGCTAGAAGTTCAGAGAGTTGTTGTGGGTTGGAATGGTCTGAGACATGAACTAGAGTTTGAAGAATGTGACATGAATAGAAGGGAGAAAGCGGGAGAGGTAAAGAGAAAGAATATTTTAAGAAGTAGGAATTGAAATTGGAAAGCATAGACCAGTTTGGTTAGAGTGTCAGAGTTGTACTAGAGAAATAATGGGAGTAAATTTGGAAGGAAGTGTTGAGACCAGATTGTGAAGAATGCTAAATGTCAGGAGTTTGGATTCTATCCTATGGGCAATGGTGAGCCATTGAAGGTTTCCAGGTGAGGGTATACTGTGATACATATATAACCTATATCAAGTTGCTTGACTTCTCAGTGAGGGGAAGACGGGATGAAGGGAGGGAGAGAATTTGGAGGACACAATTCAAAAATAATGGATGTTTAAGATAATTTTTAAACCTGGAAAGACTCATGTGAACTGATGTTGAGTGAAATGAGCAAAATCAGGAGAACATTGTACACAGTGACAGCCACATTGTTCAATGATGGACTTTGATAGACTTAACTCTTCTCAGCAATACAAGGATCTAAGACAACTCCAAAAGACTCACAACCAAAAATGCTGTCCACATCCAGAGAAAGAAATATGGAGTCTGAATGCAGATTGAAGAATACTATTTGCTCTCCTTTTCTTTTGCTGTTGCATTTTGTTTCTTCTTTCTCAAGGTTCCTCTCATTAACTCTAGTTCTACTTTACATCATGACTAATGGGAAAATATGTTTAATATGAATGTATTAAGTAGAGTCCATTACAGATTGCACACCATCTTGGGAAAGGGGGAGGGAAGGAAGGGGGAGAAAATTTAAAACTCAAAATCCTATGAAAGGAAATGTTGAAAAATAAAAAGAAATAAATTAATTACTTGTTTAAAAAAAGAAAAATGTTTTTACATTTAATTGAGGAAAAAGTAAAATAGTAAATCTTTTTAAAAGAGCATATACTGTGATAAAAGTGGTGCTTTAAGAAGATTAATATGACAGTAGTGTCCATTGAATCCAAAGAGACTAGAAATTAGGAGGAACTCAAGACCAGTGAGGAATTGAAGATTGTTTTTTAAATGAATTCTTTCATTTGAAGTTGAAAAGTTTGGAAGTTATGCTTTAAATAGGTTCTAATAATACCTAACAATAAAATAATAATGATAAAAATAAAATAACATAATAACAAAAATTTGTTGAACCCAATTTTAGCAGCTCTCTTTGGGAAAACACCTGGCATGCAGCTAGTGTGATACAGATACCTGTCTTGGTAAAACCATACATCAATATGCTAGATCTGACAGCTGGCAGAACTTGGGGGTTTTGGTGGAGCCAAGATGGCGGAGTAGAAAGACTCACGTATGCTAGCTCCGAACCCACAGCCCATATACTTCCTACAAGAAGAACTCACCACAAATTCTGGATCACTGCAAGGCGCTCAGAAACACAGTGGAAGAGATTTCCATTCCAGAGAGCCCTGGAGAGCCGTCCCCAGGGTCCGTCACACGCCGGAAAGTGGAGCCCACCCCTGCCTGCCCTGGCCAGTGGCCGAGAGGAGCAGATCCGAGCAGGCTTCAGGGACGGAATCTCCGGCGGCCGGGAAGGTCCTTCCGCCCACAGACGCTCCAGGTCAGTGAGAGAGACATCTGGGCTGGCCAAGAGGGGAGTGGGGTGTCTCCGTGATTCAGGCCCCCTCGGGAGGCAGGGGCAGAGGCAGCAGCGGCGGCCCATGGGACTCCCCAAGCGGCAGGCAGAAGCTCAGGTCTCTGCATAAACCCCCTGAGGGAACTGAGCCTGGGAGACGGCCCTGCCCCCACCCGCTCCATTACTGAAGGTCTCTGCATAAAGCCCCTGAGGGAACTGAGCCTGGGAGGCAGCCCTGCCCCCACCTGAGCACCAGAACTTAAGCTCACATTGAATAGCAGCCGCTCCTGCCATGGATAGCCCTGAGGCTGGGAAGCAGCATTTGAATCTAAGACCCCCAGCACTAGCTGGGCAGAACTAGGCAGGGGTGGAGAGGAATCTCAGAAGTCAAGTAACTGCCTGGGAAAATGCCCAGTAAAAGGAAGCAAAATAAGACCATGGAGAGCTATTTTGATGGGGTGCAGATGTTCCCGCCTTTCAATTCTGATGACGAGGAAATATTCTTACCATCAGGGAAAGATGAGGAGGGCAGGGCCTCTGTATCCCAGACACCCCAGGTGGATGTCCAGTGGACTCAGGCCATGGAAGAGCTCAAAAAGGATTTTGAAAATCAAGTTAGACAGGTGGAGGAAAAACTGGGAAGAGAAATGAGAGAGATGCAAGAAAAGCATGAAAAACGGGTCAATACCTTGGTAAAGGAGACCCAAAAAAATGCTGAAGAAAATCACACCTTGAAAAATAGGCTCACTCAATTGGCAAAAGAGGTTCAAAAAGCCAATGAGAAGAAGAATGCTTTCAAAAGCGGAATTAGCCAAATGGAAAAAGAGGTTCAAGAGCTCACTGAAGAGAATAGTTCTCTCAAAATTAGAATGGAACAGATGGAGTCTAATGACTTTCTGAGAAGCCAAGAAATCATCAAACAAAACCAAAAGAATGAAAAAATGGAAGAGAATGTGAAATATCTCATGGGAAAAACAAATGACCTGGAAAATAGATCCAGGAGAGACAATTTAAAAATTATGGGACTACCTGAAAGTCATGATCAAAAAAAGAGCCTAGACATCATCTTTCATGAAATTATCAAGGAAAACTGCCCTGAGATTCTAGAACCAGAGGGCAAAATAAGTATTGAAAGAATCCATCGATCACTGCCTGAAAGAGATCCAAAAAAAGAAACTCCTAGGAACATTTTGGCCAAATTCCAGAATTCCCAGGTCAAGGAGAAAATCTTGCAAGCAGCTAGAAAGAAACAATTCCAGTATTGTGGAAATACAATCAGGATAACTCAAGATCTAGCAGCTTCTACATTAAGGGATGGAAGGGCGTGGAATAGGATATTCCAGAAGTCAAAGGAACTAGGACTCAAACCAAGAATCACCTACCCAGCAAAACTGAGCATAATACTTCAGGGGAAAATATGGTCTTTCAATGAAACAGAGGACTTTCAAGCATTCTTGATGAAAAGACTAGAGCTGAAAAGAAAATTTGACTTTCAAACACAAGAATGAGAAGAAGCATGAAAAACTAAACAGCAAGGAGAAGTCATAAGAGACTTACCAAAAGTGAACTGTTTACATTCCTACATGGAAAGACAATATTTGTAACTCTTAAGATTTTTCAGTATCTGGATAGTTGGTGGGATTATACACACACACATACCCACACACATGTATACATGTGCACGCACACACACATACACACATGCATGCACACACAGAGACAGAGAGCACAGAGTGAATTGAATAGGATGGGACCATATCTTAAAAGAAATTAAGGTAAATGATGAGAGAGAATTGTAGTGGGAGGAAAGAGGGTGAAATGGAATGGGGTAAATTATATCTCATTCAAGAGGCAAGCAGGAGACTTTTTAATGGAAGGAAAAAGAGGAGAGCTGAGAAAAAAAAAAAACAAGAAGTTTACCCTCATCACATTCAACTAAAGGAAGGAATAAAATGCACACTCATTTTGGTATGAAAACCTATCTTACAATACAGGAAAGTGGGGGAGGAGATAAACAAGGGGGGTGGATGATGGAAGGAAGGGCAATAGGAGGGGGGAGCAATTTGAAGTCAACACTTGGGGAGGGACAGGATCAAAAGACAGAATAGAAACAATGGGGGGCAGGATAGGATGGAGGGAAATAACAGTTAGTCTTACACAACACGACTATTATCAAAGTCATTTGCAAAACTACACAGAGAGGGCCTATATTGAATTGCCTGCCTTCCCAAAGGGAATGGGTGGGGAGGGAGGGATGGGGAGAATTTGGAACTCAAAGTTTTAGGAACAATTGTTTAGTATTGTTGTTGCTACTAGGAAATAAGAAATACAGGTAATGGGGAATAGAAAGTCATCTGGCCCTACAGGACAAGAGAAGATGGGGACAAGAGAAGGGAGGGATGATAGAAGAGAGGGCAGATTGGTAATAGGGAAAATTAGAATGCTCGGTGTATTGGGGTGGGGGGAGGGGATAAAAGGGGAGAAAATTTGGAACCCAAAATTTTGTGAAAATGAATGTAAAAAGTTAAATAAAAAAAAAGAAGTTGGGGGTTTTAAAGACCTGCTGGAAATTACTATAGAGAAGGTGAAAATAGATTCCTTTGCTCTGCCAACACGTTCTTGAGCTTGGAAGCCAGCATGTTTTCCACTCATTGGTTAATTCTTTTCTTTCTCTTCCCAAGTCTTAGCTCCTTTAAAAAAAAAAACAACTTAATTGATACTTTTTTTTACATCATAACATGTTTGTGTCTCTCCTCCCTCATCACCCCAAAGCACATTCTAGATTTTAACCATTTTCTAACAAAAAACAAGCTTCAGCAAAAACAAACAATACAATGTCCAAATCTCAAAGTACTATTCTGCCTCTATCATCCTCCACCTCTCTGCTAAGAAGAGGGAACTATGTTTTATTATCTGTTCTTAGGACCATTTTTGGTTTTCTTTACTTAGAGTTTGGCTTCTCTTTAGTGATTTTTTCAATTATATTATTGTAACTATTGTGTCTATGACTTTCTTCCCTTTTAGGGAAGATATTTATGATCAGAATTTGACATAAGAAACAGGTGGAGGGAAGGGAAGAAAAGAGAACAAGCATTTATTAAGCACCTACTGTGTGCCAGACACTATTATGCTAAGTGCTTGGTAAATACTATCTCATTTGATCCTCACAACAACCTTTTGACATAAGTGCTATTATTATCTCCATTTTACAGTTGAGGCAGACAATGGTGAAGTGAACTGCCCATGATCATACAGCTAGTAAGTGTCTGAGGCTAGATTCAAATTCATGTCTTCCTGGCTCAAGGTCTAGTGAACAGGATCCACTGCATCAGAAATAGTCCCACAAACTTCTTACCACAAGACCTCATTGAATCACAAAACCAAAAGAGACCCCGAAGATTGTTTGGTTCAACCCCAAGCCATCCCCTAGCCACCAGCTTTCACTCTGGGTTATAGGAGACCTTGAGAAGCAAGCTATCTTGCCCTATGTTACAGAGAGGGTTAGAAGACCTGGGATTCAGGTTGTCTGGGTCTAGATATAAAGCTGTTTCCATTACACATGCCCTCCTTCTTTTCTAGTTTGCCTCTCTCATCGTCTTCTTCATCAGTGTAGTATTTTGCTTATTCAAGGCCCTCCATATTCTGACTCCAACCTGCCTTACAGGCTTCATCTTACAATGTCCTCCTTCACCTGCTCTATCCTCTTGCCAAGCTACTCAATCTCCTGAACAAACACATTTTGTTATTTCCCACCTTTGGGCCTTTTAAACTCCTTGAGAGTAGAGATTATTTAATTTATTCTAATTGTATCTCCAGCATCTGGTACATAGTAAGTGCTTAATAATTGCTTATTGAGGGGATGGAGTCAAGATGGCAGAGTAAAAGCAGGGATTTGTTTGATCTCTCCCCAAAACCTCTCCAAATATCTGTAAAAAATGACTCTAAACAAATTCTAGAGCTACAGAACCCACAAAATGACAGAGTGAAACAAATCTCCAGCCCAAGACAACCTAGCAAGTTGACAGGAAGGGTGTATCACACCAGGCTGGGAGCAGAGCACAGTCCGGCATGGGCCATGCCATGCCAGCAAAGACAGGGATGGAGCAGGCTTCAGGGGATTGAATTAGTAGTAGGTGTGGCAGTTTCTGGACTTCTGAACCCATAAATGCCAAAGATAGCATGGAAGCCCAGGGGGAAAACTCTGTGGGACCTTGGTGAAAGAGGTCTGACTCCAGTCCTGGGTCAGGGAAGGTGGTGGTGGTGGCAACAGCAGCAGTGCATCAGCAACTGCTTCCAGAGCTTTGGGCCTACAGACGGTGGGGGATTGAATGGCTGATACAAAACCCCTGGAGCCCGGGTCAGTACACCCACCTCCACCCTCATCTACTCTGTAAGCAGAAAGTTAAGTATTTGGCTGGGAAGATGAGTAGACAACATAAAAAAATTCAGACGATAGAATCTTACTTTGGTGACAAAGGAGATCAAAATATACAATCAGAAGAAAACAACAAAGCTCCTACATCCAAAGACTCTTAAGAAAAATATGAATCTTTCTCAGGCCATGGAAGAGCTCAAAAAAGTATTTTGATAATCAAGTAAGAGAAGTAGAGGAAAAATTGGGAAGAGAAATGAGAGTAATGCAAGAAAATCATGGAAAATGAGTCAACAACTTGCTAAAGGAAACCAAAAAACAATACTGAAGAAAATAACATCTTAAAAATAAACCAACCCAAATGGCAGAAGCAGTCCAAAAAGCCAATGAGGAGAAGAATGCCTTAAAAAGAAGTGGCCAAATGGATAAAAAGGTTCAAAAACTCACCGAAGAAAATAATTCCTTAAAGATTAGAATGAAGCAGATGGAAGCTAATGACTATGAAAAATCACGAAATTTTAAAACAAAACCAAATGAATAAACAAACAGCAGACAATGTGAAGTATCTTATTGGAAAAACAACTGTCCTAGAAGATAGATCCAGGAGAGATAATATAAAAATTATTGGACTACATGAAAACCATGATCAAAGAAAGAACCTGGATATCATCTTTTAAGAAATTATCAGGGAAAACTACCCTTACATTCTAGAACCAAAGGGTAAAATAGAAATTGAAAGAATCTACCAATCACCTCTTGAAAGAGATCCCAAAAGGAAACTCCTAGGAATATTATAGTCAAATTCCAGAGTTCCTAGGTCAAGAAGAAAATATTGCAAGCAGCCATAAAGAAACAATTTTAGTATTGTGGAAATACAGTCAGGATAACATAAGATCCAGTAGCTTCTACATTAAAGGATCAAAAGACTTGGAATATGATATTCTGGAGGCCAGAGGAAGTAGAATTAAAACCAAGAATCACCTACCTAGCAAAACTGAGTATAATACTTCAGGGGAAAAATGGTCATTTAAGAAATTAGAGACCTTTCAAACATTCTTAGTGAAAAGACCAGAGCTGAATAGAAAATTTAACTTTCCAACACAAGAATCAAGAGAAGCCTAAAAAGGTAAATGGCAAAGAAAAATCTTAAAGAAATTATTAAAGTTGAATTGTTTACATTCCTACATGGAAAGATGATATTTCTATCTAATGCAGCCTTTTCAGTATTGGGATAGTTGAAGGAAAGATAGACAGATAGATAGATAGATAGATAGATAGATAGATAGATAGATAGATAGATAGATAGATAGATAGATAGATAGAGGACACAGTGTGAGTTGAATATGAAGGAATGCTATCTTAAAAATTAAATTAAGGGGTAAAAGAGGAACATACTGATAGAAGGAGAAAGTGAATGATAGAATGGGGTAAATTATCTCCTATAAAAGAGGCAAGAAAAAGGTTTCACAATGGAGAGGAAGAGTAGAGATATGAGAGGGAATGAGTGATTTGGCTTAAGGAGTGAATAACATACATACTTAATTCAATGTCTTACCTTACAGGAAAGTAAGGGGAAAGGGAATAGGGAGGCAGGAATGATAGAAGGGAGGGCATACTAGAGGAGATGGTAGTTAAAAGCAAACACTTTTGAAAAGGAACATGGTCAAAGGAGAAAATAGAATAAGTGGGTGGTGTGGGATAGGATGGAGGGAAGTATAGTTAATCTTTCACAACATAACTATCATGGAAGTGTTTTGCATAACTACACATATATAACCTATGTTAAACTGCTTGCCTTCTCAGTGATGGTGGGTGGGGAGGGAAGAAGGAAGAGAATTTGAAAGTCAAAGTTTTAAAGATAAATTTTGAAAAGTGTTCTTTACATGCAACTGGGAAATAATATATACAGGCAATGGAGTATAGAAATCTATCTTGCTCTATGAGAAAATAAGCAGGAAGGATATGGGGGTGGGGCAGTAATCAGAATGCATGTCATCTTGGGGTATGGGGAAGGGAGAGATGGGGAGAATATTTGGAACTCATAATCTTGTGGAAATGAATGTTGAAAACTAAAAATTAATTTAAAAAAAGAAGAAAACTTGCTTATTGATTGATTGGTCAGCCGTTCCCCAGGCCTGGAATGTTATTCCCTATCCTCGTTTGTTGTAATCTAACTGGATTACAAGGCCCAGCTCAAATGTTTATTCCTCTTCTGCAATGACTTCCTTGATCTCCCAAATTGGAAGTGACATCTCCTGCCTCAGAAATTTTATAGAACTGTCTATGTCTCTTGTGTGGTTATCTTATTTTATCTTACAATGTAGTTATTTGTGTATATTCCCCATTTCTCAAATTCAATGCTAAATTTCTTGAAGATAGGTGCCATACTTCATTTTACTTACCTCTCTAACTTTCCTAGAATCTAGTATGATGTCTCATATGTAGAAAGCACTTAAAAATTATTTATGAAATAAGTTAATAATATCCTGAAGTAGCTTGTTTCTAGGCTTAGATGTATGCTTTATAATCCTTTATCCATCATTTTACCAATTATCAAGCAAGTATCTTAGAGTGGGTAGCCAGAATCAAAACTGAAGAAATTTGGGCAAGACTACTTAATGACCAGGTGATAAATTAAAATGTGTATTGGGCTAATTCTGACTCAGGCCACTATCCTGTTAGTTCAGGTTTCATGTTGGTATAAATTGAGGTACTCATTCAACATTAACAAAAAGAGATTTACTTAGCCAAAGCATAGAATAGATATTCAACAAGGATACTCTAGCACTTCCCTTAGGTAGATGAGGCCTCCCTCATCTCCATATGTCAATGTAAATGGTCAGCAGGGCAGAGTACTCAATGATGTGATATATGCGAAGTCTAAAAAGCCCTGACCCCATGTTGGTGGCCTTTTTGTGGCCTTAAATGACCACTAAGTCCCATGTCAGAGGTTTCTAGGAATCTGCCTTAAATGAGGTATAGCTTGAGCCATGGCCAATCAAGTCCTAGGAACAGCTTTGCCACCTTTTAGGGAAAAATTAGCCTAACCCATGTTGTGGAGATAGGGAGAGTCCTGGTAGATAATGCTTCCATTACAATGTGGAGCTGATTTTTATTAGCGCTCTGTCCACTGCATTAACAATACTCCCACAAGCTGCTTACCAAGTCATTACTAAAGTACAAAACCAAAAGAGACCCTGGAGATCATTTAGTTCAATACCCACTCTGCCCATGTACCCTTGTTTTTAACACAAGTAATATGAGGCCCCTGGAAGGGACTGCTTCTCTACCAGACTGGTAGCTGCTACTCCAGCCCTTTTGCTGGCCCTTCATTAGAGCAGACAGATCCCATGCCTCCTCAAGTTTGATAGGAGGAAATGGGTCAGACCCTTAGGCCACATATTTAGGAGCCCCTAACTCCTTGAGTGTTACCTTTCCTACATTTGATCTATATCAGACCTGAAGGCTGCTAAGATATTATTTCTTCTGGAGAGAAAGGGATATCTATGTAAAAACAAAAAACAAAAAAACAAAACCAAAAAACTAAGCTATGCAGGGGCCCACTGTCCTACTCCAAGTCAAGGCCAGATGGTACTTCTTTTAATGCTTTGTCCATCACCGCCCTTCCCTCTCTGAGGATTCTAACATCCTGCCAAGGCTCATGCAATGCTTTGACCACACCTTTCTTCGGTATCAGGTGTGTTTATGTCATTACGTACTTTCAGTCTTAACATGGGTTGGTATGTTGAGATTTAGGAATGGATGACAGACTCTGGCCACGTCAGCATCCTAAATCTATCCTGAAGAAATTAGCTAAGTTCTCTGTCTGGTGGAGTGGGGTGGGAAAATGGGGAATAGTAATTATCTAGGAATATATTGATGGAAGGTGTGCTCTGCTCTTTCAGGTACCGAAGAGGCAGGAAGTGGGACCTCTGAGCCAAGGTATATCACAGACACAGGAGGAAGCGACGATAATGGATTTGACCTTGATGACTCAGATTTTGACATTTATATTGAAGAGGTAACAAAAACCTTTATTTTTGAAGCTGAATGTGTTTTTGTTATCTAGTAAAACAAAGTAAATTAGTCAATGAACTGTGAACATTTAACTTGAAGTTTTAAATAGACCAATTTGTCTTGAAAACTGTCATTTTCTATGGACATTCCACTCCAGGTATTTTTAAATTACCATTAATCAAGCCAAGTCCCAACTACGCTGGGGCATCTGTTCACTGGCTTTACAATCTGGAGACAAGAAGGAACTTGTAAATTTCATAGTGAGTGAAATGTTAAAAATTCAACTACCATATTGAGGGAAGAACACTTATTCTCCTACTCCTTGGCCCTTCTTAAGGGGAAATAATTAGCTTCCAAAAAACTCTTTAGTTCTAGCTTTTTGCCTGACTAGCTACATATCTTGAGCCAGTTACATAATGTCTTTGGATCCCAGTTTCTATTAAATGTGAATCATAATACCTGCTATACCTACTGCATAGGGCTATGTCAAGACCAGTTGAACTGTGCTCCAAAAAGGTGCAAGAGACAATGCAAATGTAAGGGAGTGATAGAGCTGGTGATGAATGGTATGCAGATTAGGACAGGGATGGTGATGATGACCATTCATTCAATCAACAAGCATATATTAAGCTCCTACTGTGTGATGCGTTGGGGACACCAAGACAAAATCCAACAGTCCATTCTATCAGGAATGATAGGGATAGAGATGTTGATCATAGTGATGGGGTTGGTGAGAATGAAAATAGAGATAGTCCTGGGTGATGACACTGATCTAAATGCTAATGGGAATAAGGATGGGAATGATGAGGAGAGGAATGTATATAGGGATAGGAATAATTATAATGATGTTAATGTTAATGCTGTTGAAAATGATGATATCAAAAATGTGACTATATCCTTCTTATTTTTCCTGTTACATTAGATCAAACCACTTCCTGCTATCAAAGGAAGCCATAGGAAATTTTTTGTGGAAACCAAGATGCCTCCTAGATCTAACCCAAAGTATATTTCAAGGTTTATTCCCCCTACATCATCTTCCCCTCTCACTACCACACCAGTCCACCATACCACCACAGCAAAGGCAAAAAGGAGGAGTAGCATGGCTGCAATGACAAGGCTCTTTGACATGTCCTGTGATGAAACTGTCTGCTCAGCTGATAGCTTCTGTGTCAATGACTACAACCTGGGTGGTTCTCGATGCCACTGCAATCTTGGCAAAGGTGGTGAGAATTGTGCAGAAGGTAAGCCCTCCCAGAGGTTCTCAGTCAACACTGAAGAGGATGGTAGACATAGATGTATCCCATTGGGAGCCAGAAGAGTTCCACTGTCCATGGGTTCCTCACTCTGGGCCCATTGCTAGAGGTACACCCCTAGCTATGTGTGATCTGTAAAGAGTTAACACCTTGCAGTAAACTAAGTAGGAGATGAGATCAAGTCTATGTAACCATAAAGTTTATTGTTTTATTTGTTGTGGTTTGTTATTTCATTGGTATGGGGAATTTCCAGTGAGGGAACTCCTCCTACCAATACTAACTAGTACCTATTTTGTGCTTTATGACTTTAGTTACCATGAGAGGCTGTGATTCATGCAGAGTCCCATACTGTCATAGATGGGACTTGAACTCAGGTCTTTTTTACTCCAAGAAAAACTCTCTATCCACCATGCCAAACTGACTCTCAGAGTCCCATATACATATGCCGTTCCTGGGTGTCAATCACACAAGAGTCTCACATGTTTTTTGGACACAAGCTAAATCATTTTGGCATTGGAGTGAATCAGAGACTAACTTACATGTCATTGTTTGTGAGAAGAAAGTTGAGGTGTGGACTATGAAGTTAATTCTGGAGTGTACATTACTGGTGAAATTTATGTTATAAAAAAGGAGATTTCCTAGTCAAATGTGCAGTAAAGAAAAAGGAGACCACTCTTCAAAACTATTATTAAATCGTCAGAAAACTCACATTCTCTAGGCACCCAATTTCCATCCCTGATCACAGAACCATAAAAATTACATTAGCCCAGAATAAGAGAAATAACTGAGCGCATTGATGAAAGGATAAAGACCCATCAGGCTTAACAGATTGTCAACTCATTCTGGCTAATAATACAAGGAATTCTTCATCTCAAATATTCACCCAAAGGTATTTCAAGTTAAGTATATGTCAGTTCTGCTTCTGGGAAATGAAGAAACTGAATTCTTTTCTCTTTCCTTTTCAGATATTTTCATCCAATATCCTCAGTTCTTTGGCCACTCCTACTTAACCTTGGAACCACTGAAGAACTCTTATCAAGCATTTCAAATCACTCTCGAATTTAGGGTAAGAAAGATATAATTGTGCTATGCAATGCCTATTCCAGGGCATGGAAGGTCTGTCTTCACCATTATGCTTGTGACTAAATGAATCAAATCAAGTGAGTGTAGGGTTGAAGAAAGTCTCTTGGGTGACTTAGGTGACTCAGAAGGATTCGGTGAAGGGAAAGCATGTTCCTCTGGATTCTCTGCTGAAAATAGGAATGACCAACCCCACCCTGTCAAAACTGTGCGGGAATCTTGTTTCTTTCTCCTGCCCTATTTATCTGGAGGCAGGAAGCTAGCCTATAGAATGCCATACTACATACTTATGCAACAGCTCAATGAAAAGATTTAATTTTTTTAACTCAATGACCTTTTGTAAAACTCAAGTTTGTTAAGTTTGAGATGGATCTTATCTGTGCTCGATGGTTTGCACAGATGAGTTTTCTCCAAGCCCTAACCTTAGATCAAGCAAGGAGAATAAAGAGAAAGTCTAAAAGAAATGACACCTTCCTTTTCTCATAGATCATACAGCTTTAAGGCTGAATAGGAATTTCTGGATCCAGTCTTCTCATTCTATACTAAGGAAGCATCTCATTCAAATTGTTCACATGCATTGTTCTCATTTGTTTATGGAATATGATCAGAAGCCATTATCTGGGAATTAAGTGGCATTTGCACTTTTGCCCTCTTGTAACATCATAGAATAGGAGAATGTTTAAGGATTCCTAATGTTGAAAAGCTTCCAGATGGGGCCTTTGTTGGAGGAGAGGTGTTCATTCTTCATATGGCTTTTGTTCTGAAAATAACAGGCAGAAGCAGAAGATGGTTTACTGCTGTATTGTGGAGAAAATGAACATGGACGGGGTGATTTTATGTCATTGGCAATCATCCGGCGTTCTCTCCAGTTCAGGTAACACCTGCCAAAAATAGTTCCTTTTCCATTGTGATCCCGAGTCAGTTCATTTGTCCAACTGGTGAAATAAAATTTAACTAGTATATATACTTGAAGGTCATTGCAAGAAATAGAAACGAAGTGAGATTTTGTCATGAACTTACTTGCACCAGTACTCCACAAGGAAAAATGGAAGAACTGGGGGGTGGTAACAGTGTCCGAGGATCCTTGGAGTGGCCTTAAACAATTCATTTCTCTGAACTTCAGTTTACCTTCAAAAAAGAAGCACCAAAGAAATGTATTGGTCTAAGGAAAGAGAACTCTTCAAGTTAAGAGATGAGGGTTAAAAGATGATATCAAAGTTTATTAATTATGAATAGTTAAACTATGATTATAACTACCTCAGCATATTCAAATTTTGGGGTATCCCTTGAACCTTAAAGGGCGTCTTGGGATAGGACATTAGGACCATATGATGATCAGAACTCCAAGGTCAGTTTTTGGTTCCTTATGTCAACTGAGGCTGAGCACACTGAGGAAGTGTTTTAAAGGTGAATGAATGAGATGGGAGGTGGAAGACAGAGACAGCACCTCCCAGAATTTTCTGAAATGGGATCATTGTAGCTTCCTAAAGTATTGTGGAAGAATCACAAGGGGATGCATAGAAAATGAGCCCCCATATTCCTTGACAGTCCCATTTACATTATTCCTCCAGTCCTGAACTCTTTTCCATAAGCCAAATACCAGTGTGACATCTGAGCTTATCTGGAATTTTCTTGGAGGGAGAGCACAAAGGATAGGAAGGTGCAATAGGATATTCTAAGGAGGCCATAGATTACTGAAGTTTAAGAACCATTCAAAAAAGTTATTCGTTTTGGTATCATGGTAGTTTGGGTAGGTGCTGGAAAAGAGTCATATCCCTCCTACTTGGGCTAGAATTGGGACCTTTGACTTTTTTCAGATGGGGTACCACTTTGGATTTGGGGGACATTTTCTGGGGGAAACTAATGATAATGCAAATTCTTGTTGGAGTGGGTATTGGTTGCCTTCTTGTTTTCTGCTGAAAATCCCTAAAACCCTCTGGGTGAGGAGAGTAGCAGCATCTATAGATGAGACAAACCAGGTAAGGCTTATTGCTTGCCTCACAGATCTTGACTGCTAAGTTAGGGATCCTTTGGACCAAAAGATTAATGGATGAGGGAAGGTAGAGAGGTATGCAAGTTTAAGGTAAGGAGAACATTTTAGCCCCCATGAATGTTCTACCTGCACCAAATCCATCCCTCGTTGGAATCCTACTATGGAAAAAAATGGATTGGGCACAAGTAACAATTTTGAGAGCCTTCCCAATCGTAACTCAAAGGCTTGGTTTTTACATTTTTATGAATACCATCTAGTCTGCTACTTGGGAGCTGGAAGAGTCCTTGGAGAAATGGCTGGGATAGGAGTGACTCACATTCTGAAACTGCACATTTAGTCCATTTCAGGCAATTGGCAATCTCTACGATGAATTATGTAGAGGTGAAGGGTATCATTCCTCAGGGTTTTTTTTTCCTGTGAAAAGAGCAAAGTTTTCAATGTAAAACATATTTTGACTCGGTCATGTCAGCTAGATTTACATCAACTAATAATTAATAAGAATAATATACATTTCTATAACATCTACTCTATACCCACTGTGCCAAGCATTTTACAATGTGATCTCATTTGAGCCTCACAACATCCTAGGAGGTTCTGTGTTATTATCCTCCTTTTACAGATGAGAACACAGAGGTCAAATGATTTGCCCATAGTTACATAGAGGATAACTTTCTAAGGCCAGATCTGAACTCAGGTCTTCCTGACCCCAGGCCCATAGCTCTATCCACTGTGCCACGTAGCTGACCCCTATATCCATATGTGAATGATAGGGTGGGATGGTTCGTTTTTGCTGTGTTTTGATATAAATCTTAAATGCACCTCTGAATAGATTCATTCTGAACACCAAGAGAGTTCCCTCTGGCAAGAGGAGAAATGAAACCATTTGACAAGTACTTTCTCCCTCTCCTCCTTCTCTCCAGGTTTAATTGTGGAACTGGGGTGGCCATCATTACGAGTGAAAGTAAAATAAAACTGGGCAGCTGGCACACTGTCAGCATCTACAGGGATGGACTGAATGGCCTACTCCAGGTGAACAATGGCACCCCAGTGACAGGCCAATCTCAGGTGAGTTTTTCACTGCCATATTTCTCTCTCAAACCCAGTCCACTGTTTGTAGATCATAGTATTCCAGGTATGGAAGGGACCACACAGGTTCAACCCACACCTCACTGAGGAGCCTTCTACCGTATCCCCAGCAAGTGGTCATTCAGACCCTGCTGGAACTTTGCACAGATGCAAGGAAACGCATCACTTCATGAGGTAGTTCATTCCTGTTTTTCTGTAGCCTTAATTTTTTGAAATACAGATAGCATGGTGCAGTGGATAGATGGGACAGACTGTCTTAGAGATGATTTCTGCCTCAGATGTTGCTGCCTGTATGACCATGAGTAAATTGCTGATTTCTTAATGTCCCTCTCTAAGATATACGTTTGAATCAGTTGTGCCAGATATCCACACTGACAAAGTCATAGGTGCATATCCAGAGATAATCAGGAAGTTCTTAATACCAAGCTAAACTCTCTCCCTTTAAAACTGGTTGTAACTCCAGTCTTTGGAATAACATATTTCAGTCACGTTCAACTCTTTGTGACCACAGAGGTTTTCTTAGCAAAGATACCAGACTGGTTTGCCATTTTCTTCTCTAGTTAATTTTATAGATGAGGAAACTGAGGCAAATAGAGTTAAGTGACTTACCCAGGTTGAGACCAGATTTGAACTCTCAGACATGCGTCTTCGTGAATTCGGGCCCATCAGTCTATCTACTGTGCCATCCAGCTGTCCTTGGGAACTGAGAACAGGAACATAATAAATGAGCAAATCTCTGCTTACAACTACTAAGGCAACATCTCTGCACACACATGTATTTGCTGACACATATGCAGAAAGCCTTCTTCTCTTAGTACTGTGACTTTAAAATTAGAAGTGGCATAAGAAGACCAGTACCAGAACTGAGCCCATTATCATTATCAAGATATGACAGTCTTTTGATTGAAGGAAAAGAACTCTGCAAAGGTCACTTGGTTCAGTATTTAAGAATACACCATTTATCTAAGGTTTTTAGACCATGTCTGTAGGAAGTGGTGAAATATTTTTAGTTTTGGACTATAAAGTGATTCACCTTCCCATTCCCATTTCCGTCATGCACTAGATAATTTTAGTTTCTGGTTTGGAATGAACAGTTTGGGTTAGCAAACTGCCTAGGGAACTAACCTGCAATTATAACCAGGCAGGTATCTGTGTTCCCAGAGGGGGAATGCGGCAAGGATGCATCCTCTGTGTGTCTGTGACTTTCACTTCCTTTCTCCTCATCCATCTTTGCCCTTGCCCCCCGGGGAGACATAATACGTGAGAGCTCACTCCTTGAAGATTTAAGGAAAGCAGGGGTGGATAGACAACAACCTCCTTGATTCAGATCCCACTATTTCCGAGCTCACAATGATTCAGACTGTGGCTCCTATGAGATCAGGCAGACATAAGGCCAGAGTTTAGAGTGACATAAGCAATAACAAGGAGAAGTCAGGATTTGTCTCAGGAAATCACGTAAGGGCTTTAATGAGAGTCCTTGGTGACGACCACATTCATTTTTTTATGTGTTACCTGAAATTCACTCTTGTGCAAGCTGTGAAAAACAAAGGGCTTGCTAATCAAACAGCATAAAAAGTATAGGGCTGGGGAATCGTGGACCGGGTTGGGGGTAAAGGCAAAGAGACTCCAATCACATTTTAACGCCTCTTGAGTAACCATCTGAAGTATACAATGTACCGATTAGAAATCAATCAATCAATCAATATTAAGGCTTGAAGGGAGGAGCTGGGGATACATACATGAAAGTGAGGCAGTTCCTGCCTTCAAGGATCTTACATTCTCCTGAATTCTTATCTATTCATTAAAAAGTATGAAATAAAATAAATATTGAATGTGTCTGCAAGGAATAAACTAAACATGTTTCTTTGCAAATTTTCCACAAATTACACTTTTTGTAAATCCTACCCTGAATACCTTTCTACCCCACTTCAAGAAAACATTCCAGATTAATGAGACTTTACAGTAATGAGAACACTCTTCAAGGAAGCCTTTGTCGTGTCCCATCGAAAACTGTGCAGTATTGGATTCAAACTCAAAAATAACAAATCCAGATTGCATTTTTGTTACATAGAATTGTAGAGCCAAAGAATATCAGATCGGGAAAATCTAAAAGGTTTCTTAGTCCAACTCTCTTATTTACTGATGAGAAACCTAAGGCCTTGAGACAGAGAAGTGACTTTCCCAATGTCACCCAGGTAGCGACAGAGCCAGAACTAGAATCTGGATATCCTGACTCCTGGCCATTTTACCCGTGGTGCGAAAATACACAAGACTTGAGTAATGCTTTGCATTAATATTTTTTCTATTCCAGAATCTAAAAATATACCTTGTTTAATTGCCACAGAGTTCTTTGAAGAAATTATATGGAGTAATTTCATTTAGTATTACCCCCTTTTTCAGATGAAGAAACAGAGACGCAAGAAGGGTAAAGAATAATGGGAGGTAGTGTGGTGTAATGGAAAGAATGCTGGATTGGGAGTTGGAAGATTTTAGCTTGAGCCCCACCTCTGTTACTTACTAGCTGAGTGACTGCAAGCAAATTATTTCACCCCTCTGAACCTCAGTTTCCCCATCTGTGAAATGGGGATAATAATATATGATATGTACTTCACCAGGTTGTTTTGAGGATCTAATGAGATAAGGTGTTGAGCTAAAAGTGCTACGTAAATGTCAGATATTAAATTAGTAGCAAAGCTAGAAATAGAACATTCGTGTTTTGGTGCCCTATAGGTTACATCAACCACTCAACTGTTCTTAACATGCAAGTGTCTTTTCAATTATTATTATTTTAACTTAAGCTGAAATATATTTCTTTAACTGAAAAACATTTTTCCCAATTCCATGTAAAAACAGTTTTTAACATTGATTTTTAAAAATTTTATCTTCTAAATTTTTTTCCCTTCCTTCCTTCTTTCCTTCATTAAGAAAGCAAGCAATTTGATATAAGTTATACATGTGCAATCATGCAAAATCCATTAATGTTGAAGTATCTTGCCTTTCCTCTGCCCATTTCCAAGAGAACTTTTTGAAATCATGTCCCATGAGGAACTATCCATGGTAACTAATGCAGTAATTTGGGGGTTTAAAGTGTTTGTAAAAAAAAAATCCTAAAAATTCATTTGTCACTAAGTTAAAATATTAATGTATCTTTTACTTCTTCATATTTTTCCTTTTTAAGTCTTTTGTGTGTGTGTTTGTTTTCTCTTTTTAAAGGGCCAGTACAGCAAAATTACATTCCGAACCCCTTTCTACCTTGGTGGGGCTCCCAGTGCCTATTGGCTGGTCAGAGCAACAGGAACGAACCGAAACTTCAAGGGCTGTGTTCAGTCATTAGCCATTAATGGAAAGAAAATAGACCTGAGACCCTGGCCACTTGGGAAAACACTAAGTGGGGCTGATGTAGGTAAGTACCACACATGGGATCTGGTAGAATTACATTCTAGTTTCTCTGGATTGAGTGGGGTAGGAAAGTACTTGGCAACATGTTACTAATAAAATCAAAGGAAGGGGGTTTTGTGGACAAAGGGAGGTCGGGTTGAGTACTTCAAAGATGTATATGTCAAATATCCCAGAATCTCACTCTTCTACATCCCCTGTTCATACACATTGAGGCAGCAAGGTAGTGAAGTGGATTGAAAACCCAGCCTGAAGTCAGGAAGACTCATCCTCCTGAGTTCAAATCTGGCCTCAGACACTTACTAGCTGTGTGACCCTGGACAAGTCATTTAACCCTGTTTGCTTCAGTTTCCTTGTCTGTAAAATGAGCTAGACAAAGAAATGGAAAACCACTCCTGTATCTCTGCCAAGAAAACCCTAAGAGGCAGTCACAAAGAGTCAGGCACAACTGAAAAATGAGTCAACAGCAACCACAGTCCCTGGCCCCAAACTCTGTCTCCTACCTGGTAGCTGGGTCTTGCTAGTAGCAAAATGAAGGTGTGCTGAATTGAATTAAATCGAATTCAATGTAATTGTAAAAAATAACTAACTTCCTATAAGATGCCACAAGATAAATGGCAAATGAATTACTAATGGTAATTGCAATGGTAAATGGCACTTGACATTTTACATAATACTTTACACTCATCCAGTCCCATTTGGTTGTCAGCACTTCCCTGTGAAGTAAGTAGTATATTATCCTCATTTTACATATAAGGAAATTGAGGATCATAAAACCAAAGGCAACTTGCTCATGGTAACAGTAACTTGAAAGTGTTGGAGCTGTGATCTGAACCCAAGCCTTATGACTCCAGATAGGATGGTCTGTCCACTATGTCACAGATGCCTACAGGTAATAAGTGCTATAGATTCTTAGGGGATTTGATAAACATTGCAAGCTAAGGAGAAAAATAAAGAAAACTAGATACATGAAAATTTTAAAAATTAAATTAAAAATCTGAGCTGAGCCTTGAAAAATGATCAAGATTTTCATAAAAACATATTCAGTGCCTAGGGGGTCTGAGAGGCCATGTAATCTAATAGTCTTTAAGAAAGATTAACTGACTTGCCTAAGGTCACACAGTTAGTTAAGAGACAGTTATGATTTGAACCTAGGTCTTTTGGGTCCAAATCCAATCTCCTTCCACTGTACCACAATGCCTCCTTAGATTAAGAGGGAGTAAGAGAGTATTCTAGATGGGAGGAAGGCAAATACAGGAATATACAGGGTGTTGTTTGACAGTCATAAACCAGTTTTACTGGAGGGGATGGTTCATAGAATGGGATATAAGACTGGAAAGGGAGATTGGTGCCAGATTGTGGAGGCCAGGCTTTCTTCATGGACAATGGGGAATTAATTTTTTAATTAATAGGAAAGTACTATGAATAAAGCAGTATTTTTAGAGGAAAAAGTCTGTCTGCAGAGTTCCAGAAAGACATATTTTGAGGAGAAGACTCAAGACAGAAGGCCATTACTATAGGTTGGGAACAGTATGGGCAATGGTAATAATGATGGCTGAAAAGTTGACAGATTCTTTTTAGGGTTTGATGCTTGAAACATTTTTAAGGAAATGGAAGACTCTGCTATGGGAAGATCCACCCCTGCTTGCTGAAGGGAACCATAAAATTCTCTTCTCTAAAAACAGATGTTTATAGACACTTTCCTATTCCACAGCTGACAGGTCCATATATGCAAGGGACAGGAAAATGACCAGCACTCTCATTTTCTCTTGGGTTCCTATGTCAACAGCCTCCTTTGAGAAAGTAGAAAGTGAGGGAAAGATCCTGGGACCAACCAATTTGGGATCATAGAAGCAAAGATAGCTTGATCAATGGGGGAGCACTTGGAAATCAGATGGCTGCCTCTGACCAGGATTGTGAAGGAGGTGGCCTGCCTTTGCCTGGTTCCCAGCAACATCTCACCCCCAAACCCAGGCAACTCTTCTGTTTGATCTTGGAGCACAATTCAAAGTAGAAGTAAAACTTTAGGTTATTAGTTTACCAGAATAAAGTTAGACAGTCAGTGGGCAAGGAAAAGTCAGAATGGGACATAGGGCAGGTAAATTTTTCAAGTTTGGAAGATACCAAAATAAAATTTTTTAAAAAAAGGAACAAAAAGACACTTAAAACAACTTGTGAGGGTTTGGATACACCAAGAACTGGAAAATGTAGGCTTGAGGCCATGACATTAAGCTATTTATCCCCTCTGGGCTTAAGGCTCATCCTCTGTCTGATGGGGTTAGTGACATTTGCCCCATCTATCTCACAATGTTGTAAGCACTTCGTAATTTGTGGAATGTTGGCATGATGGCATGATGTGTCTTTATTATTCTTACTTCATAGGTGTGCCTGGGCTGGCTTCTTAATGGAATCCAAATCTGTCTTTCTTTTTCCAGTTATAATGATGAATCACAAAAGCCCTGGCCATTTTTCCTGGCCAGGGATCCCCTTGCTCTGGATTTACCTGGAACCAGAAATCCAGTAGTCGTGGGACAGAAGCCTCTTCTCTGACAGGCGCTGGAGTAGCCCTGAGATATAGATTAATTAGGCAGCCATCACCTCACAGAAACAGACAAATAATGCAGATGTTGCTAAATTGAGCAAGTATCTAGACCTGCCAGGCTTTTGGCTTCTAGCTCGGTCCAGTGTTTATCTCTACAAGTTCCACAGGTGGTGTAAGAGATGGGGCCAAGCGGTTGGCTCTTAAACTCTAGAGCCAGCTATCAAGTTATTGCATTTTTTCCATATGAACTCTTATGGTAAAAGTCAATTAAGTCATCTTTCTTCAATTTTTCCCTAAGTATATCAGAGGCAACATGGTATAGTGGGTAGAAGGATGGACATAGAATCAGAAAGTAAAGTCTTCAAATCCTTCATCAGACACCTAATAGCTATGAGTCTCTGGGCAAATCACTTAACCTCTTTTGTTTCACTTTCTTACAAATGAGGGGGTTGGACTCATTGACCTCTAAGGTCATTTCCACCTCTAAATATGTGTTCCTTTGGTCCTATCCTCTGGGATATGAGTTCAGGTCCTACCAGATTTCCCAGTTGAGCATGCTTTCTTTGTTTTGAGTTATTCAGTATTAAAAAAATCTTCTTGTAAATTAAAAATAAATCTGGCAGATTACATGCTGTGGCAGTGGACTTTTCTGACATAAGCATGGCTAAATTTCTTATAATGTTATCATCTTCCAAAACAGGCTGTTGAAGTCATAGTAACTCACAGAACAAAATCATAGAACCTCAGAAGATGCAGGGACCACAGAGGCTGCCTAGTCTTGCCTATGCCAAAATAGAATAGATAGCCCCCCAAAATGGACATTAGAGTTTGGTTTAAATAGCTATATTTAGGGGGAGAGTTGTCATGGGTGAACCATTACATATAATGTCTTTACCTCTGAGATCTCTAACTCAATGCCTCCTTCCTCTACAACTCTTACCTCCTTTCTTATCATCTGTTCCAGTGATCACTCCTTCTACACACACACACACACACACACACACACACACACACACACATACATATACACACATACACACCAATCAAACCTTTTTCCCACTGTGCTCTTCCATCTCTCATCTGCTTTCCCATTACCCATGCCCTTCAGGCTAATATGCCCTTGGTAGCAAGACCACAGCATCAGAAAATCATTGGCCCTCGGCAGCACAGGCAACATAGCAACACTAGATTTGGAGCCAGAGGACTTGGGTTCAAATTCTGAATATTCTTCTTATTAACTCCATGATCCTACAAATTGATTTAGCTCTCTGAGGCTCATCTGAAAAATGAGGAGAGGTTCAGCAATTTTGCTTTTGAGCTCCCTTTCATCTCTAAAGCTATGTTTCTAGAAACAGCTCTTACAATAATCCTTCCTCTCCTCTCTATTCCCACTTCCAGCTTCCTAGATTATTGCCTAGACTTTAACAATAGCCTACTGATGGCTCCTCTTTTACTCCATAATCCAGGGGTGGGGAACCTGCAGCCTCAAGGACACATGTAGACTTCTAGGTTCTTGAGTGCAGTCTTTTTACTGACTTCAAGTTTTACAGAACAAATCCTTTTATTACAGGGTTTTGTTCTGTGAAGTTTGGATTCAATCATAGGACTGCACTTGAGGACCTAGAGGGTCACATGTGACCTCGAATCTGAAGGTTCCCCACTTATGCCACTATTCAGTTCAATTAAACATTGATTAAACACCTACCGTGCTCAGGACCTTGTGCTCAAGCCCATGGACTATATACATTTCAGTTCATAGCTGGGTAAGGGGATAAGTACAGATAACTATAATACACGTTGCTGCCATATTGAACTTCCTTACACATAGATCTGGTCTACATTAAGTATGCTGTGTATCAGGCACTCTGATAAGATTCCTTTTTTCAGCCATCTTTAGTGACTCACTTTTGCCTATGGGGTAATGTCTAGATGGCGCCCTAGTGCACAGAGTTCTGGGCCTAGGGTCAGGAAGACTCATCTTCCTGAATTCAAACCCAACCTCAGACGCTTATTAGCTGTATGATCCTGGGCAAGTCACTTAATCCTATCTGCCTTGTTTCCGCATCTGTAAAATGAACTGAAGAAGGAAATGGCCACTCATGTCAGTATCTTTGCTAAGAAAGCTCCAAAAGAGGTCATGAAGAGTCAGACATAACTTAAAATGTCTAAACAACTGCCTACTGAATACATTTTGTACTCTTTTGCTTGGCCTTCAGAGCCTTCCACAATCTAATGCTGCTCTGCAATTTCACTTTTATCTAAAACCACTTCCCACTACATTCCAACCAGACTGCACTACTGAGAGAAATGGTAATTTCTTTCATATATCAATAGCCAATTATTGGATTAGATCTTTTTTACTTCCTCATTCAGAAATCAACCAGTGTGGAAAATCTTTCTCAAAGACTTTCCCAGCCAGGAAAGCTAAGATCTAATCAAAGACAGAACAAAAATTCTAGGTTTAGGCATGAATTCTTGATCATTGTTTTTACTCAGACAGGTGTGGGAAAATGTGGATTCTCCCTTTTATAAGACAGGTGAGAATGGAAATTGAAAAATCTCTTTAATCAATACTTGGGTCCTCAATGTCACCTATCTCAAAGATCCTCATTGGAATAAGTCCACCTCTTATTATAATATTTATTCTCTCATTAATTGTTAACTAGTCAGAGTTGACTGCTACCCTCAGGAACATCTACTCTTCCAATGGTGTGTAAACTGTGAACCCACCCCCATTAGTCATCTCTGGTCTGAGACATAGACAAATGACCATTCCTTTTATTAATATAATGTTAGTATTTTTAAAACATTTTAAATGTCACATTATTCCCCAGACTCCTGTGTTTTCACAATGCCATGCTTTTTGTCATCTTTGTACCTGGAATGTTCTTCCTCCCTTTCTTTCCTATTGAATTTCTGGTCATTCTTCAGATCTTATCTCAGATGGCAACTCCTATCGGAAGCTCATTTTGGTCGATCCAGTTTGGTTATGATATTCCCCTTCAGCTCTCATGTGTCCTGTTATGTGACACCTGCTTATTATAGATATCTGTGTTTGTATTATATCCCCTTACCCAACTAGAAGCTCTGTCTAAAATGTATATCTCCCATGGGGCTGAGCACAGTAACTGCTTAATCAATTTTTTAATTGAAATGCCATGTTTCTTCTAACGTGCTTAGTCTGGGAGACATTCGATAACAGAAGGAATACTGAATTCGGAGTTATAAAACCTGGGTTCTAAGTTTTCTAGTCTTTTTTTATTACCACTGTGACCTCAAGCCACATCACTTGGTCTGTCTGAGCCTCAGTTTCCTTAACTATAAAATGAGGGGGTTGAACTAGATGAACTCTGAAGTCCCTCTTACCGCTAAATTGGTATTCCTAAGATCCTTATCCTGGACCCATCCAAACAGAAGCTTGTGCTGCAGCAATTAGTAAAAGATGGAAGGGTATAAAGGAACATCTATGAAGAATCTCCTCAGTTCAGAGACCCCACCTTCTCATTCTCTCTGTGGACTTTGAGCTTTGGGGTCATGAGTACCAATCTGTAGATCCTCTAACTGGACAGAGACCTCTAGCTTTGTCTGCCTGAGCTCTGGAGGTCCCACCAGATGGGATGCACAGATGATGGCGTATCAGTCACCTGGAAACAAAAGGCTTTTTTCACATCTCATTAGTAACCCCTCCAGCTATTCCCCTCCTTTCTCTGCCCAGCATACTCTGCCTCCCTCCACTCTCTAACACTTTGTCAGCTTCAGAGGGTAGAGGAATTCTGCAAATACTGACAGAGATAGAGAAACAATGACACAATGGGGCCAAATGAAGGCTAGCCCATCTCACTTCATATTTCTAAGGATAGAAAGAACCCCTGGGGTAACCCAGGACTGTGGCGTTGTAAATGTGAAAGTGGTGGGTTATTTTGTTTTTTTCTTTTGTTAAACTTATCTGAGGGAAATTCTGAGAGCTATCTCCTCATTCTTAGAAAAAGGCCAGAGGAATTGTGGAGTACTGGGAGAGTGCAACAGCAATTGTTGACCCAGTCAGGGAACCGAGATGGCATTTTCATTTTCTCACAGTCTTGGAGCTGCCTCAGATCCTTTCTTCCATCACCTGCTACAGGACGACATTTTGTTTTCACCTATACTGTTTATTCAAGGCCAGATTGGAACCCATCTGTCTAATTTAGGTCTTTAGTGCAAAGGGAAATGAGTCTACAGAAGCAGCAGAAAAACAGTCGAGTATAAACCAAATATTTTCCATTTCTCGGATGGCATACATTTGCAAATTAAAAAGTAAATCCCTCATGAATTCTGCCTGGTAAGTTCAGCGAAGGAAAAACCCACCTCCTGCTTAGACTCTTTCAGTGTGGCGTTGCCCTAGGGCACTTACTTGTCCCTCATGGAGGGTACAGGTGGAAATGGTGATTATGAGGCCCATATGTTACTATAATATGGATTGCTTCCTGCCCAGACAGAACAGTTAACAACCTTCAGGTAGTTAATAAGCTTAGAACCAGTCACTTAACTCCTTCAAGGCTTATCAGGCAGGGAAAAAACTTTGACTCAATAAGACAGCACTTAAGCTAATTGAGGTTACACAAATTAGAATGTTTATAACATAAACAATCTGGTGACATTCTGAGAATTTGAATTACGTGTTTATGGGAACAACAGAGAGATTAATTAAAGCAGAAAAGGCCCAGTTATCCTGGTGAGTGGTCATAAAAATGTTTGGTGAATTAATGTATGATTTATTGTTTTCCCCATATTTGAGAGAGGCTTTGTGGCACTCTGTAAAACCCCAATGGAAATCAGGTTAAAATGAAGGGACATTTCAGCTTGTCTTTAAACTTAGTTTACAATTTTGCTGAGGTAGGAGTGAAGTTTACAGAACCAGGATGACTAAATCCAATGCGTAGGCAACCAAGACTCTTGCTTCCTGGTGGGCTGGTGTTAGAGGATAAGTGCCTATCTCTTCTAATTCTTCCTCTGTATGTGTTTAGGGGAATGCAGCAGCGGTATTTGTGATGAGGCCGCCTGCATCAATGGAGGCACCTGTACGACAGTCAAAGCGGATTCCTACATTTGCCTTTGTCCTCTGGGATTTAAAGGGAGACATTGTGAAGACGGTGAGAAGGAAGTGAGCCGCTAACCAGCAAGCAGGATACAGGCTGAGAGGAGAGTTAGATGTAGAGGCAGAGTTTGGTGTCTAACTGATTGTTTGTTCACGTCAATTTTTTCACCTGTGGAATCTTAGTTAGTCTTAGAGGGCAGTTTGGGAGTTGCATTTTCAGAAGAAGTTAGAGAGGCTTTTGGCCAGGTTGGAATACATCTCATGCCATTGGACTGGGCCTTCTAAATAAGCCCATAGTCAAGTCAACTGTACCATGAGCAAAATGGGATGTGCTTCATTTGGAGCTTATATGAAGCTAAAGAGCCACTAAATGGATAATGTATCAGAAGTATCTGAAGAACTTGTTCACTTGGGATTATTTGGTTGGTTTTTAAGAAGGAAAGCCATGTTGGGTAGACCATATTCTGGATTGAATGGAACCCAAAAAGGAAAACAAAATAATTGGGCATCCAAAGTTAATCAAGGGTCTCCAATTTTTAGGTCTGAATGGGAAGAGCCTTGAGCAATGTTCATTTGTTTGGAGGACCTGGACCTGTAAATTCATCAACGTATAGAACTTCCATTATAGAAACACTCACCACCAACACAAATAAACAACCCCTTAGTAACTTATAGTCCTAAGGAGTTGCCTAAGGCACTATGACTTTCTTATAGTTACATAGCCAATGTTTTGAAGCTATATCTACCGACTTTGAAGGTCAGATTCCCTATCCAGTATATCACAATGAATTATTTTTTTAAAAAAGTCAGTAACTTCACATCTGTTTCTCAGTGTGTATTCTAATGTCATGTTTGTTTCTTGTGAGACTTTCAGCTTTCACCCTGGCCATCCCTCAGTTCAATCAATCTCTAAGGTCCTTTGCTGCAACCCCTTGGCCATTAGAGTCCCAGAATTACCTCTCTTTCATGGAGTTTGAGATTACATTTCGGCCAGAGGCAGAAGATGGTGTTCTATTGTACAGCTATGATACAGGCAGCAAAGACTTCTTGTCTATCAACATGGTGGATGGCCATGTGGAATTCAGATTTGACTGTGGATCTGGAACAGCTGTTCTCCGGTAAGGACTGCTTCCAAGACTACCCCAAAAGAGTCATGCATGGGCGTTTTTGGAAACAAGCCAAAATTTCCTTAATTATTTGCTACAAAAGTGAATATGGTTCACACTCCACAATTTAGCACTACCTTGCCTTTCCATCTTGAGCTTGTGTTATGCTTCCCTATTGATTACATTCCAGCGAAACTGGACTGCTCTTTGTCTTCTCTATCTCCCAAATAGGTCTCTGTGCTTTTGTTCACATGATTCCACAAGCCTGAAATATTCTCCTTCTATCTCTTCACCCACTGAGTTCCTTCCTATCTTTTAAAGCAGCACTCAAGTGCCATTTTTTCAAAGTCTTTCCCAGTCCCCTTCCCCCTTCTATTTTGTCTCCTCTGGCAGAATGTAAGCCCCTGGAGGGCAGGAACAGTTTCACTTTTGTTTTTATAGCTCCAGAGCCTATCATGCTTCTAGACACATAGTAGACCCTTATATTCTTGCTGGATTGAATTCACAGCACAGCATTTTGCATGTCATAGGCAATAAGTAAAAGTATGGTTCATGAGTAAATGAATGAATCACATTTAGCAATGTCCTCTCTTCAAGTTTTTCCTGCACATTTCTCTTTTCTGAATCCTGGTCTAATATACACAGATGAGATAGTTCCCATAGATAGTGATCTCCTGCCAGCAATGTTTTTTCTTTTTCAAATGACTCCCCACAGATAGCTGTTTTCTGCCCCAAACAATGGAAAATACTTCTTACTTGAGGTGAAGATGAAATGCCCTGATTTTTATAGGGTAGTAATGTACAATGCAATCAGTTAAATCCTTAATAAATAATAATTTATCATCATTATAATAATACCTAGAATTGATATATATATTCACATATACATGTATGTGTCACTTTAAGGTTTGCAAAGTGCTTTACAAATATCTCATTCTATAGCACTATAGATACTTAATTCATATTTGTTGACTAATTAATGAAAATGTTAATGACAATTAGTGACTGCTTCACTATGTGATCCTATGATAGAGGTGTGGGAAAGTGAGGAATATACGTATTTTTTAATATCTAGCCATCTTCTTGCCCCAAACCTGAGGATAATCCAACTGTTTTCCCCCTTTGTTTTTATGTCTGTCTTTCCTCCCACTCTTTTCTCTAAATGGTCAGTAGTTGCCTAGCCTCAGTGGCCCCTAAAAGATTGGGGATCCTAAGTTTTTCCAGTAATGCTTCATAATTTCAATGAATCTATTGTTTCATTAGTAGGTTTCCATTGATGCCCATGACAACCCATCCTTAGCTCCTTGGGGGTTATTCCTGCCCATGTTCTGCCATAGATCCACCATAGAGAACTTATGCCACATGCTGGAAGCTTTCCTTCCTCTAGGTGTTATTTGACAGAGCCCTTTCTGCCAGCAGGACTTTCCTACTGGAGAGAGAATATCCCCTCCCTTCCAAGGATCCTTATGGAGTGGTCCTCAAAATGAACCAGACTGACCCTGGCATGGCAGTGAACCCTCCACAAGCACAACCCATCATGGCCCTCCACAAGCCCCTAGGATGGAGGGAAGCTTTCCTAACCCATCTATCCAAGACATGGGGGTGAAGGGGGCCCCACCCAAGACCTCTCTTTTCCATCATTTCCCCCATGTAGAAAAGAACAAAAGTTACTTGAAAGCAAATTTATTTTAAAATTACCTTTTGTTTTAATTATATCCAGTCCTCCTCCAAGGCTTCATGCCAGCATAGCAAGACCTTAAGTATTTAGAGGCTATCTCACCAAAGGGCAGCTCCTACCCAGGATGGATTCAGGTAAAGGGTTAGGAGTGGGCTAGGGTGTCCCAGTGCCAGCCTAGCCCAGATCAGAGAGGTACATCACCACCAGACTGGCTAAAGAGTGAGGAATTGTTTTGGCCACACCAACTTTTAAACACCATCTAGCTAGAGTGTCATGGAGAGGGACCATGATCTGCACTAGCAAAGACTACCTACACTAAAGAGATCTCTGATCATAGAAGTCTTTGCAAAGCCCTGGGAAAGAAATGGGGAGAACAAAGAGTAGAAAACAGTGCAGACCCTGATCCCAAGGAGCTGACAGTCTAGTAGGAAAAATGAGATCCGTTCTGAATCCTCTGAACCTTCCATCTAGTAAAAAAAATTGAACTTGTGTACAAGAGTATGGTACAGTAAGAGACACTGTTCCTGATATCAGAAGACCCAGGTTTCTCTCTTACCTCTCATGCTTACTGCCTTAGACAAGTTGCTAATTTCACTAGCCTCAGTTTCCTCACGTGTAAAATGAGAGGGTCAAGCTGTATGACCCCGAGGTTTCTTCTAGCGTGAGGTCTATACTTCTACGAATAAGGCAGAACATAGCATGCTTTTGAGCCCCCTGAATCCTGAGCGTTTCCCTTCTTTGCATCCATATCTACTCTTTCTCTGTTCCCCATTTGCTAGTTTCTGCCTAAGATCCATTTTCCTAATGAAAATGTGTTTCTTGTTCATACGTACATTTATTTCTTCTCACCTGAAGTTCCCCAGCATGTTTTTCCTCAATAGTGGCCCTGCAGCAAGAAATTAGGCATCTTTTCCTCCCTTTTCTTTAAGGACATTGTCAGTTCTATTCAGCTGACACTCTTTACCTCAGCCATTTTGGAAAGAGTACACAGGTGAGATGTGACAGCTGTATTTTGGCTGTAACTGCTGCTCATTCCTCATCGCTGATGGGAAATACTAGTTGCGCTTGGTTTAAATGATTCTTAAAAAAAAGTGGTTATTTTTCTTCTATGACTGCTCCCACTTATCCATCCATGACACTGCCTGCTATGAGGGATGGGCATTTCTGTGTGTGTGTGTGTGTGTGTGTGTGTGTGTGTGTGTGTGTGTGTGTGTGTATGTGGTTGTTTACAGCTGCTAGTTCCTGTACCTCAAGACAATTTGAGTTGTCTTGGCTGATTCTATTTGCATAAGATTATGCAAAACAGCGAAAGCAATTCACCTGAAAGGATTCTGTGTGACATGCTGAAAAGGGGAGGGGTTGGGGGAAAACCTTGATTATCACCTTCCCCTTTCAAATTTAGTTTCTGTCTGGATAATGGCCAGAAAGAACCAATGGAGATTATATCTGGACATCTTGGCATACCTCAAAAATCAGCTGTATCCTTGCCTCCCACCTCTTTTGCAGCCCCAGCAGAGAATGGGAGCTTAACAGTATTTGGGGACACTAGAGGGATGATACAATTCTCCTGTCAGAATATGGTACCTATTTTTTTTTGACATGAGGAGCTTTTCTTCCCCCAGTTGTTTAAACTAGCTGTAGCCCTCATCTGTCTGTAAAGGGAAGTGGGGAGAGAATTCTTGAGTGTTAGGTGTGGTAGGAGGTCGATTCTTCCACATGTCAGAGACCTATCCAACACTCTTGAGGGACATTCGAATACTTTCTCACTGATTGATTCTTCTTCTTCCTCCCAAGTGCCTGCCATTGTCTATTATGATCTCTTATAATCTATTGTGATCTAGCCAAAGTGACATTTTTGTATTCCATCTCAAACACTTTTTGTTGAATCTTTCATACTCAACCTCCTCACATCCCATCCATTGCCAAATCTTGTTGCTTCTACCATGACAATATTTTCTTGTCAGTCCCTTTCTCTCCATTGACTTAGCTGCTGCCCTAATTTAGGTCTCATCCCCTCTTGCCTGAACTATTGGGATATTGGTTTCCTCTGCCTCACCTTTCTCCCCACGCTAGTCTGTCCTCCGCTGTATCTCTTAAACCTAGTTCTGACTACATCACTCCCCTACTCAGTGATCTTTAGTGGCTCCCTATTACATCCAGAATCAAATATAAACTCTTATGATACTTAAAGCTTTAATTAACATGGTGCATTCCTATCTTTTCAGTCTCCTTACTTTCCCCCTCTCCATGTACTCCACAATCTACCTACTCTTGTTGCACCTCATAGCCTAGACTTTCCATCTCCCATCTCAATGCCTTTGAGGCACTAAGACAGATAGCACCGTCTATATCCCAGGCCCAGAATGCTTTGCTCCCTCACCACCTCCTCTGTTTCCCTGGCTTCCTTTTAGACTCAGCTCAGTTCTCAATTTCTACAGGAAATGTTTCTTCAACCCCTCAGTTGCTAGTACCTTTCCTGCTAAGATTATCTCCCATTCACTCAATATATCTTGTAGGCACCTAGTTACTTACATGTGGCCTGCCCAGTTAGGATGTTAGCTCTTTAACATCAGGAGGTATTCTTACCTTTCTTTGTATCCCAAGTATTAGCATAGTGCCCACCACATCCTAAGCACTTAACAAATTCTTGTTGACTGACTGATTAGATTAACAGAATCTAGAATGATACTATATCAAAAATGGAACTAGATTAAACAGCTTCCGCATTTTTCATATGGTCAACGGAGAATATGAGAAATCACGTATCTTGCCCAAGGCCACTTGAGAGCTGAGACTTAGGCTCATTGAATGATAGAGCACCTTCAGGATCATGTAGTCCAGTCCTTTCATTTTTCAGGTGGAGAAACTTAGTCTCAGAGATACAAAATCCTTTTTGCCCCAAACAACCCAGTTCTTTAGTCTTCAAATCATGTCCCCTTTTCATTAAATCTTGCTGCCCTTTTCCTCGAAATCAAGGAAATGGCATCAGCCAAGTCATTTGACTTTAAGAGATTGTAGAATCATACATAGGCTCTTAAAAATATGAAGCTGGGAGGGACATTAGAGACTATCTAGCACGACCCCCTCATTTTACAGATAAGGAAACTGAGTTCAAATTGACTAAATGGCTTGCACAGGGTCACCCAAGTAATAAGTGTCAGAGGCCAGATGAAGTGGGCCAATTTGTCTTAAGCTCAGTTTAGCAATCAAGGTTACCCAAATGAGCTCTTAATGAACCTTCTTTATCAGGGAAGCCTGACTATTGACTAAGCAAATGACCTTTTTGGAGTAGGGTTCAGATATAACACTATTCAGATAGCATTTATTCAGAAAACAAACCACCCAATCCCCAGTGCTCCTTCTTTTATTGCATATTGATTTAGCCAAGCTGATTAAATTCGAATTGCTAAGGACAAATCATAAGAGTATTTGCTGAAGCCAATGATGTGCCAATATTGTGACTGCTGCTTTTCCCGGTGTTTTTTAAAGCTAGTTTGAGGGTGGTGTGCTGGAGCCAGCTCCAACAGGTTTTTGAGAAGAATTGTTAATTTTCAACACGAGCATTCACAAATGCTTGATTTATTGTTTTCTTGAATGCCTAGACTGGGAAAGTAAAGAAGATAACTGTTAATAACAGATTAAGCTTAAAGGTGTGTCATGTGTACATTTTTATTTCTGGAGAATTAGTTGTTAAACATTTACCAGCACACCACTGGACAATTGAATACAGATTCAGAGCTTCTAAAAGCTGAAGGATACAGTCCCCAGAGTATGACCCAGATTCCTCATCTTCTTTGTGATACTTCATCATTAAGTCTAGTGTTCGAGTGCCGCATTGATTCTTGAAGCTATAGAACAACATGATTGGAATATTATATATATATATATATATATATATATATATACATATATATATTCTACTGCTATTGTTTTATGGCTATAAGGGATGGAACACAGCAATCTTTTGAAAGTACTAAAAATGGATGTCACTCAGAGAGCTCTAGTGAGGTGCATAATGGGTATGAGCAGGATGCAATATATAACTAAGGAGGAATTCTGAAGAATTGGAATAAAGGATGTCATTGGGGAAATGTATGATAGAAAAATTAAAGATGTACTGGTCATGTAGGAGGATGAAAATTAATAAGCAGGTAGACCAAGTGTTCCATTGGTATCCTTGAGTTATCAAGACAAAGCAAGGAGGGCACCCAGAACATTGGGTGGTCTTCCTGGAGTAAGCTTATGGAATGACAAAAGTTACACTGAAAGGGAAGTAATCTGCACTGTTAGAAGGAGCATCCATATCAGTGAAACCACCACTCCATTCAAGGATCCATGACCTTGAGTATATATCAAGGCTCCTAGGGCTCATTCTTGACTTAGTTTCTTTTGCCATAATTTAATCATAGGAACTTAAATTATTATGAATTAAGATTCATGATAATCTTAATCCTTGTCATGAAACAGAAGTCTTGGCATCTAGCTTTAACAATGCTTTGGCCTAGTAGAGAACTTTTGTTTTTTACAAAACAGGTTTACATTGATTAAATCCATTTAGCTTCATGGGAACGTGGCATAGTCAATAGAAAGCTGATCTCAGGGTCAATAAGAACTGGATTCATGTCCTGCCTCTGATGTATCCTGTCTGGGGGACCCTTGGCAAATCATTTAACCTTTTAGTATGCCAAGCAATTTTCTTTCTTTTTTTGAGGCAATTAGAGTAAATGATTTGCCCGGGGTCACACAGCTAGTGTCTGAGGTCACATTTGAACTCAGATTCTCCTGACTCCAAAACTAGTGCTCTATCCATTGTGCCGCCTACTTGCAACTTTCTAAGACACAAGTTAGAAAAAAGGTGCCCACCTGCACTGGAAGAGGGCATTTCCTCACCTGTGAGTTCCCTTTATCAATGAAATCACAGGTCCAGGTCTCATCCCTCTTTCTTGTTTAGTTTAAAAACATCCTTCGGATATTTATGGTTCAGTCATTTCAGTCAGACAGACATGACTATCGGTGACCCCATTTGGAGTTTTCTTGGCAAAGGTACTGGAGCAGTTTGATATTTCCTTCTCCAGCTCATTTTACAAATGAAGAACAGAGGCAAATAGGGTTAAGTGACTTGTCCAGGGTCACACAGCTAGTAGATGCCTGTGGCTGGATTGGAACTGAGGTCTTTCTGATTCCAGACCTGGTGCTCTATTCACTGTGCTACCCAGCTGCCCCATTTGGATGTTGGCAGGGCCAGTATTCTTGTTCCTTTGTTACTGAGGTTGAGAAAACTGAGGTGTTGCCCTAGTTATACATCAAGCTAGTGGCCAAGCCATGGTTAGTTTCCAGATCTACAGAATAGGCTAGTGTTTTGTTTTGTCTTTTTCCCCACTGGATCTTAATGATATTTATCTTGTATAAATACAAGAGGAGTCCTCAGGAAAGAGAACTCATTCATAATCAGTTTCCTTCTTCCTTCAGGAGTGAAGATCCCCTTTCTCTAGGTCACTGGCATGAACTACATGTGTCCCGAACAGCAAAGAATGGGATCTTACAGGTGGATAGGCAGAAGACAGTAGAAGGTATGGCAGAGGTAAGACACAAAGCCCATCATATTATTGTTCTGTTAAGGAACCTAACCATTTTAAGCTTGGGTAAGTATAGAATCATGAAAAACAGCATGGCATAATAAATGGAGACTCAGCCTTAGGGTCAGGAAGTCATGGGTTGATATTCATCTCTCTAGCATATACTGACTGTGTGACGCTAAGCAGATTAATTAACCACTTAGTGCCCTAGGCAGCCCTCTAAGACCCTCTAAGTAGCTAAGCAGTTATTGATTTGATAAAGATTCTCATCAGGCCTCTCCTATACCAGAGAAATCACAGATCTGGTTTTAAGAATATGGAACCATAACTCTCAGAGATAGAAAAGATCTTGGAAATCAGTTAGTTCAAACTATACCTGAAGAGTAATCTTCTCCCCAAAGTCCCTAAAAAGTAGATATTCTGCCTTCAAATTACTGACTGTGAAAAGATAAAATTCTTATTGTCAGGGTCCCATGATCTCTGACTGCCACCATCCCAAGAGGTAGGTGCATGCAAGAGCATAAAGGACTCAGTGCGGTAAAAGGAGGTAAATTCCTCCAAACTTCAGAGACCTATTCAACACTGAGGGACATTTGAATACTTGTTCACTGGTTGATTCTTCCGCCTCCCAAATGCATGCAAATATTGTCTATTATGACCAAGCCACAGAACCATTCCAATGACCTTTGTTGTATCCCATTTCAGTGTTGTCAAATAATAAATAATCACAACCTTGTGTCACAGAGCCCTCACCATCCAGCCTTTAGGAGTCTTCCATGTTCAAAACTTCAGACGCCTCATAGCACACCAGGTATACAGCTATTGCCTTGAGAACATACAAAACACAAGGGAATACAAACACAGATGCACAAGGAGACTGCTCAGAAAACACTGGACCACAGGAAAGTAATTGCTCTATCACAAAGGAATCCTACCAGATTCTCCTTTCAACCCCATCAGCTCTGCAGCCATATTATAAAGGGAAGTATAGGAAACAGCATCCTCAGAATAAGAGAGAAATATAAGCCCTCATTGGGGATATTGGCAGCAATCGTTACCTCCTGGTTCCCACAGCTTATCTATTCTGCTTCCTTGTAATACTTGAAATACCTTTCATCCTGTGGTTGGGAAAGACTATCCCATTCCTTTTAGCAACATAACTGAATCCTCAGAATAAACCCTTCATAAGAGACAGACTTGGCTCTCATCTCCATGAGCTGTTCATACCTCATTGGGGGACTATTATAAATTCCCTACCAATGAAATCCTATATCCCATTTAAAAATAATAATCACAATATTTTCATGATTATTTTTTACCAATGAGAAATCTGAAAAAAATAGAATTATGAACTAACTCCTCCAGAATTAACAACCAAGTCTCATGACTTCTGGTCCAGGGACGCTTTCTCTCATTATTTACCTCCTTAATTTCTCCCGCTATTCATGATTTGATCAATTAAATAATGAGCAAGCATTGTATTAAGTGACCACTATGTACAAAGTACCATGTCAGGCATCAGAAACACAAATGTGAAAAATAAAATAATCCCTAGTCTTTTTTTCTGAAGCAGTTGGGGTTAAGTGACTTGCCCAGGGTCACCTAGCTAGTAAGTATGTGAGACCGAATTTGAACTAAGGACCTCTAGACTCTAGGGCTGGCATTTACCCACTGTGCCAACTAGCTGCACAATCCCTGTTCTTAAAGAGCTTACATAGTAATAGAGGGGCCAACACATACAAATACAAGGATATACAGAATAAGTATTAAAAAAAATAAAGATAAGACCTTCTAAATATAGCCAAAAAGAAAGAAAAAGCTTTCAGCATTGTACTGTATATCTAAGTAAAATGAACACTAAAAAACCCAAAAGAAAGCTCTTTCTTTAACCACCTCTGGATAAGAAAAGCTCTTGGTCTCCTGAGTGGAGGAAGGAACCATGAATACCTGAACTGAGCATCAGATTGATGAACACACTCCCAATGTCCTGCCAGGTCCAGCAAGAGTAAGTTTCCAGTGGCCACCACTGCTGCGTGTGTCAGAGACCAAACCCACAAGATATCAGTTGGAAAGGCCCCACTTTCATGTTTTCGGTCACATCTCACACAGTGGTAGGAAAGTCTTCTAACATGTACAATGAATGTGTTCGTAGAGTTGACTCTCATGAAGATCAGGGATGGGATAGATAAATCCTAAAGATAAACTTAAGTCAAGAACTTCAACTCTCACCAAACCTTTAACCACAACTGGTGAAAATCAGTCAATAAACATTTCTTCAGCACGTCCTATATGCCAACCACTGTGTTAAATAAACGTTAGGGGTACAAAGCAGAAATTGTCTTTGCCTTTTTTTTTTGAGACCCAATCTCCCTATCTTGCCTTAGGCCAGAAGTACAGCAGCTACTCACCGGCCCAAACTCACTGCAGATTGGCAGATTTGACCTTCTACATTTCTGACCTGGGCTGGATTCACCCCTCCCGGTACAGACTGGTTATCCACCCTACCCCCATTCCATGAACTTATCATATTGTTACCAGACTTAGTGTGGACACTCAATTGTCTTTAGCTTTACTGTAGCTCACAACTTCCAAGCTCAAGAGATTCACCAGCTTCAGGCTACCCAATAATAGAGATTATGCTCACTAGTCCTTGCCTTCTAATGAGGTTACATTGTAATGGGGAAAAATAATATGTATGTAAATATATACATGTAAAATGCATAGAGTAGATAGATTACCTTAGGAAGGAGAGTTATCTAAAGAAAACTACGGGCAAATTTTACATTTTTTTCCCAAGAAGCAAAGAGCCTTCATAGCCCATGTATAGAATTATCACCTACAGCTAAGGTGTCAAACACTAGGGCAGAATCATGTTAAAATGTAATTAAAGGAAATGTTTAACAAAATAAATGAAAATACAGTAGAACACAGATAATGTTAACATGTGGTTTTCTAAGTCAATTTGCACTGGCTGGGATATCTCTGTACCATGTAGTAACACTTTTTTCTATTTGAGTTTCACACCACCGAGTTATAGGATCATCAGGAATTTTCTGTAGCACTAGAAGGAATCACCTCATGAGCACTAAACCCAACTTTGTTTTGAATTAATTTTGAGTTTAACAGTCATTTTTCTCTGTACCCTTACCCAGCTGTAAAATGGGAATGATAGCATATAGTGAGGATATTATAAATGGAGATTAACTGCATTGGTTGTGAAGACTTTAAGAATTGCCATTTTACAGAAAACCACACTTGCTCTTAGGCTACAGCCTAAGAACACCCCAGAACTATCATGACAGAGAATACTAAAGGAAGAGCTAGTCTAAGAGTCAGAAATGTTCAAATTTCATCTCTGACACATACTGGCTGTGTGACCTTGAACTAAGCACTAATTTTCCCAATGTCCTGGGCATCTTTTTAAAGTACAAAGTTGAAGATAACATGCCAATGTGCAGTGTGGGAAGAATTCCGTCACCCAGAGCTCTCTGTGAAATCCCAAGTCTGATGTAATACATATATGTGTGTGTGTGCATATATATGTGTGTATGCATATGTGTGTGTGCATGTATGCATATGTATGTGTATATATGTATATGTATACATACATGTTGTATACCTCCCCAGTAGGGTTTCCACATCCACCGTATCTGGATATGAGATTTGTACCCAAATGATGAAAGTTAGTGTCTTCCTTTGTCTCTGTTTGAGTCAGCCCTGGCTCAGTGGGAAGAGCTAGAGAGCCAGAACTGCAAACTGTCTCAGTAGAAGAATTTCTGTTTGTATCTGGTCCTTGAACCAGAAAGAGGTGATTTGCAGGAGGAATGTATGTGTTGAATATGTTGAAAGTTGAGCAGTAACCAGTTCCCTTGCTTGGGGATTTTGTGGGAAGGCGTGCCTGGTAGGGGCACAGCCAGGTGAAATATATGGGGAAAAGGGAGAGGAAGTGGAGAACACAACACAGCTTAGAGTGTGGGGCTTTTAAATGAATAACAGGAACAGATATTGAACCTTCTGAGAGAGAGCTGAACTCAGGAACAAGGAAGCCCTGGGTCCTTGGTAACTAAGGAATCCCATGTTTGCAGGGGCCTTGGATAGCCTGTGGTGTTGTTTGCTTAGCTATCTGAGGAGGCTCCTTCCAGCTAAGCACAAGAGGCAGATCCCGACATGAAGCTGTTTCTCTAGGCTGGAGACATGCAGGCCTTGCTTTGATGCTTGCGTGTTTCTTTTACCCTGCCCTGCTGGATGACAGCTGTAGCCTTGCCTCTTGTCAACAGGAGGGTGGGAGAGGAAGGGAGGAGAATTTTGATGGGCAGTCAGAGAACACCCCAAGAAATTCCTTCCCCCTCTTTTACCTGGAGATACTATAACTTGAGTTGCAATGCACTTTTACATCAAACTGACTTCCTTATAATCCTCCCTGCATTGACTTATTTCCACTTGGAGTCTATGGTGGCAGTTTCTGATCCAGTAGTAAACTAGGGCACATCATCCTTCTTAGACCAAATATGAACTTCTTAATTAAAAGGATTTCTGAAAGCCCATCTGCCTTTTTGATAACCCTCAATTAACGTGGACCCTTCAAGCTGACAAGGTGTTTAGTAAAGGGCTTTTCCTGCTGCTCTTTTGGGTACCTCTTATAGCAAAGTGATGCCTTCAATAGTTGATAGTATATAAATATGTTTATATGTCACCCAGACTGCTTTGAAGGGTCTCTCTGCAGATAGTCACATATAACCTGGTTATCTAGAGTTTAGAATCTGGGTTGTTGCAAACCTGTAAGTTGCAAATATATATATGGTTGGAAGGATTTATGTCAATGACAGAGGAGAAAAGGATCATAGATTTAGAGCTAACAGGATATCGGAGGGCATCTAATCCAACACTCTCATGCTGTATATTAAGTAATTCGCCCAAAGTCACACAGGTAGTATCCATTAGAAATGTAATTTGAACCCAGATCCTGAAGTCACAGTTCTTTCCAGTGTTCTCTGAAGAAGTAGTGGATGGAAGGATCTAAACTGCCTCTTCCATCCTCATTTGAGATACCCATGACCATTACAGAATGGTGTAAAAGTTTTGTGGTTGACCTATGAGTGCCATGAATGGGACTTGAGATTTTCTGTACCCTCCCTATTCCTTTGTCTCCAGAAGGCACAAAAGATTGCTAGCATAAGAATCTGGGTTACGTTTTTTTTGTTTACTATTATTTTTATTTTTTATCTTTATGATTATTTTTTTCTCTTTAACTCTCATGTCAGGGAGCCTTCACTCAAATTAAGTGCAACACTGATATATTTATTGGTGGAGTCCCCAACTATGACAACCTAAAGAAGAATTCAGGCATCCTCCAGCCTTTCAGTGGGAGCATCCAGAAGGTACAAGTCCAACTTTGTATTTATTATTGTGGGACGTTGACTGAAGTCTTCATGCAAGAATTGCTATGGGGTAGAATCTTTAGGATGATGAGATCAAAGAACCAGAAATTAAGGTGTGTCCATTAATTGAGGCATGGCTGAATAAATTATGATATATGAATGCGATGCAATACTACTAACTGTAAGAAATGATGAAAGGGATAGTTCCAATAAAATCTGGGAAAACTTATATGAACTAATGCCGAGTGACGGAAGTAGAACCAAGAGAACAGTTTATATAACAACATTTTAAAGATAATTTTGAAGGATTCTAAGCAATGACCAGTTATGATGCCAGAGGACCCATAGTAAAACATGCTACCCACTTACTGACTGAGAAGCATAAGAAACTCAAAGTACAGAATGAAAGATTTCTTTTTGGATATGGACAAGGAAGAATTTATTTTTCCCTGACTGCATATTTTTTATAAGGGCTTTGTTTTTTTTTTTTTTTTTGAATTGGTCAGAGAAAGAGAAAAAAAATAGAAAAAAATGAAATAAACTTTTTACATAACTAATCATATTAAAACCAATACTACCCCAAAATACAAGATTATATCAAAAGATAAAGAAAAAGAGTTCTAACAAAATATACCTATTTGTACAAAAAACCTTTAAAAACAGGGGCATTAACTATCTACTTGATATGATAAAAATATCTACAGAACATTCCAAAAATCTTGGTACAATTTTAAACTTTAATAAGGTTTAATAAATTTAAAACTGGACCAAGACTTTGCATATCTAAGTATTTACAATGATTAAAAATAACTTTTTAAAATTCTCTCAATGTTCCATTGCCATCTACTCCTGCCTTGTAGGACAATAATAGTGTCCTATGCTCCAAATGTACCAAAAGACCCTGGGCTATCTCAAGAAGGATAGCAGACCATGGTTCACTCCAAAAAGTCCTACACTGGGGAGTAGGGAGGGATAGAAGGAAAATCTATTCTTGGCTCTATTGTCCTCTCTGGTATTTCTCTTTGGCTTGTTCAGGGCGTGAGCCAGTTTGTAGAGCTGTGGAGTTGTTTTTCCCTCTTCAACAGTTGCAGGCTATCAATCACATAACCGAGTTCATGAGAATTCAGGTTGAAGAAGCCTTACAAAGAGGATTCAGAAGCCATTCAGGCACAGAGATCTGGTCCTGCATGAAATGTTGTGCACCAGCCCTACTTCATTTCTGTCTCTTCCTTTCCCTATAGAAGAGGAGCACTCTCTCTGAATTAATTCACAGGCACCGATTTACCAGAAAACCAAGCAACATAAAGAGTAAGCAGGAGCAAGGCGTGACTAGGTTATTTTACCTCAGTGGGCCTGTGTTTTCTCATCTGTAAAATAAAAGTGTTAGATAAGATTTCTGAACTCCATTTCTGCTCTAAATCTATGCCCCATGATAATGTCTAAGTTCGTCTTGATTCCTTAGAACCAAAGCTTCAAAAAGCAATAGACTCCCAGAGTTAAAAGGGACCTTGAAGATCGTCTGGTTCTACCTACTCAGTTTTACAAGTGAGGAAAGTAAAAATGTATTTTATGCTTGTGGGCTAGTGCTTAACTTCATCCCTGAGTTAGAGAATTAAAGTGGTTAAGATGAGAGAAAGACAGAGACAGAAAGAGACAGAGAGATGGGAGCAGGGAGAGAGGAGAGGAGAAAGTTGGCAAATATTTTCTTCTTTTACATTTTAAAAACTCTGGGGACCCTGGGCAGTATCTCTCCTTCACATTGGTTCATTTAGCTCAGATGTTTGCTCTTCTAAGATGGCTGCAACTCTAATGTTCCTGGAGTATAGGTCTGATTACACTCCCCCTCCTCAGTAAACTCCAGAAGCTCCTGTATCACCTCCAGGGTCAAATATAAAATCCTCTGTTTGCCATTCAATGCTCTTTACCACCTGACCCTTCCCTCCCTTTCCAGTCTTTTGCACACCAGCCTCCCTATGGTTTCTTGCACACGAGTGGATATTTTCATTGGCCATTCCCATGGCTCACACCCTCTCCCTCCTGGCTTTTCTGCTTCCTTCAAGTCCCATCTAAAATCTCTGCTTCTGTAGCAAGCCTTTCCCGATCCTCCTTAATGCTCATGTCTTCCCTCCACTGATTATCTCCTATTTATTCTGCATATAGTTTGTTTGTACCCAGATGTTTTCATGTAGCTTACTATTTTAGACTGTGAAGTCTTTGAGAGCATGGATTGCCTTTTACCTTACTTTGTATCCCCAGAACTCAGTACATGCAAGAAGTACTTAATAAATGCTTGTTAACTGACCGACTGACTCCATACATGGGCGAGTTGATTAGCCATCCATCTCATTATTTCTTTGTGATTTTATTTTTTAAAGCAGTAGAGTTGTACTTGGCGTATTCATCCTTTGCCCCACTCACCCAGCTTCCTTCTCCCTCTTTCCCTTCTTCCCATTTGTCCCCATGTACTTGATTCCTTTCCAAATTACTTCCTTAGAGATGTTTCCATTGTTTCCATCATAATTGGCTCTCATCCACCCTATCCTCCCTCCTTCCCTGTTCTTACCCTGAAGCTTAAACAGCCACCCTAAGCTTTACCCAGTATCATAATCGTTTACAATCAACTTTTAGTGTGGAAATTTTAGAAAGCTCTGTTCTGTTGATATTGAGGTGGGGGAAGGAGAAAGTTGGGAGGAGGAAGAGAAAATGAAAGTAAGAGAGATTCCCAAGTTTTCTCTCAGCTTGAGTGATCTGCTTCCAAGACCTGGGCAAGCCTTCCAAAGCCCATGTTCAGGGCAGGAAGTACCACTGGTACAGTCCCGTAACCTTCACACATACTGCTGAGTTCCCCTGAGAGATGACCTTGTTATCTCAAAGTAAACACACATTCTGCCCCATAGATGGAGAAATAGTGTCCACTTATTGGGGATGAAAGGTGAGGAGTATCACAATTCAGAATTCACCTCCCTTCATGTGAAATCAGAAGCATTCTTTAGTAGAAGCCATGATGGGAAAGGAGAAGGAAATGAAGGGTTTGAGTTTTTAGGATTTCTGACTCTGTAAATATGCAAGAGGGCACAGTATGAGAAAAGGCATGGCAGTGGGACAGTATAATGGGTATTCTGTGAAGGTAGATTGGTACATCATGCTGTAATGGCCTCTTGATTGGCCTTCTGGCCTCCAATTCCCTCTTCTCCAATTTATCCGTCATACCATGTCCGAGTAATCTGACACCTAATCTCACTATGCTTCATTTACTGCCTCTGCCATTGCACATGGAAAACAAGGACATCCTCAAACATGACTTGTCTTGGAAGATGTTGAAACTATTTACATCCTTTACCAGCAGCTTATGAGGTGTACTGTTCAGAACTATTCTATCCATTCCCAAGTAATTTCTCTTCTTCTTTTGACACAGGAATAGGAGAATAGGGAAAGTTAGACAAGAAAGAAGTCATTCGAAATTCTCTCCCACCTGGAGCGTTCTCTTACCCCTTCTTTTTTCCCCTAGAAGGCTTCACCTTCACTATCCCTCTCCTCAGAAGCCTTCAGTTGTCTACTGAACAAACTATGGACCCTTTATCGCAGCATTTCAAGTCACTCTACAATTTAGCTCCTATCTATCTTCCCAACTTTATCTAATACTACTCTCTTTTCAATGTGCTAGAGATACAGACTAGGCTGCGCACCATTTTTACCCTTCTCTTCCATGTCTCTTTGTCTCTTTTTAGGTCACCTCCATCCCTGAAGAGACTTCACTCCTGCCAATATACCTCATCTCTAACCCCACCTAAAATCCTCCATTCCTGCAAAGCCCAGTTTAGAGGCCAGGTCCTCCTTAAAGCCTTCTCTGATTCCCACTACTGAAATTATTCCCTTTCCTTCCCTGGCCCACTCAGTTTCCCACTTCCTCAAATTTTTCATAGGACCTTACCTACAACTCTCCACTGTGCTTATATTTTGCTTGTATTGTAGTTTTTTTATTAAAATGTTTCTGTCTCATTATATGACCAGTTTCCCAAGTGCTTGGTCTGTCTCATTCCACCTTAATGCAGTGATGCCTGAAACCCTTCTCAGAGCATTGTACATAGTACGTGTTAAATAAACATTTGTTGGATTGAATTGAATTGTAGATTTGAAAGATTTGCCTTATTATCAGGAGGGTGATCATTTTATTCTAATGCTCTGTTATGTACTTTTAAATAAATTCTATAACATATCATAGCATTATCATTACTGAAATTTTAAGTCTATCTTTTGCCTTTCCACGATGTTAGAGGGCAATCTAAGTAGATGGTAGGAGTATTTATATTTAATCTCTGTGCTTAGAAGTTACTCAGTCACAGAAATCCTGACCCAAGCTTTACTAGGTAATGTTTCAGAAGCTCACATAGAGGGCCTCTAAATTCTACCATTACTTTTTTCTTGTTCCAAGATCGTCCTCAATGACAGAAGCATTCATGTGAAGCATGATTTTACTTCTGGTGTGAATGTGGAGAATACCGCCCACCCATGTGTGCGAGCCCCTTGTGCCAATGGAGGCAGCTGTCGACCCAAGAAGGATGGGTATGAATGTGACTGCCCCTTAGGCTTTGATGGACAACACTGCCAGAAAGGTAAGCACCAATAGCATTAAAGTCTCAGCTTCTTTGCTTGGGAGTGGAGGGTGTAACAAAGACCATGAACTATTATTAGAATAAGACTATCACCTTTCACACATTAGGAGCTATTAAAAGGAGATATTGTGTATGTGTTCATGTGTATCTGGTAGGGGGTGGGGGAAGGTGCAGACCCTATGTACAGAACAGATATAACATATAATAGAGGCCATACATATAAGCAGAGGTGCCATTATATGCAAATCTACTAAACAACCCTGTCCAATATCAGAAATATTTTAATATTAACTATACTATTAATGAAACTAAATTTTATATTAATATTTTTGGGTATTAAAACCAACTAGAATTTAAATACTTTTTTATCAGGAGCTGTTGAAGATCCAAATGTAAAACTACTTGCACTAATAAACAGACAAAAAGGAAAAAAACACTCATTAGAACATATTTTTGAGCCATTCAGATTTGGATAACTTGGTTTTGATCATTAAAAAAACTGCAAAAATATGTCCTTCTCAATTGCCTTTGTTTATCTGTGCAAAGTTCTTTGTTCATCTATCCAGATGGTTTTATATGTGATATATAAATATCACATGTCCAGATGGTCTTACAGATATATATGTATATGTATATATATATACATATATATATATATATCTCACAATACAGAAATAGTCTTAAATATAGATCTTGTGGCCTATGGGCCACTTGTGTGTAGACAGGCCAGTTACTATCATTTCTGGGTCATAGGACACAGCCCCGAGAATATGTAAGCATTGAGTTCTGTATTGCTATTTACCCAAGAAGTAAAAGAAATTATATGGGGTGAAAATGAGTTTTGCAGCTGACTTTTTAAGAAATGCAATGTACTCCAGCTCTCTTTTCTTTTTCCTTTTTGGATCATAAGTGGTGTTCATGGGAATCTGTGCGTAGAGAACTGTGTAGGTTTATAGATTCTGTTATTGAGTGATACATGGAGTGGCACATAGAGAAATGGATGTTTTGAAAGAAAGAAAATGACAAAAATCATAGGAGTTTGTAAATTTTGAAAACAGCAGAGAAATCTTTGCATTCTAGTACATTTTGAAAACTACTTAGTAAACTACAAGTGTATCTGTCATGCTTAAAGTGCCAGCTAGTGACACACAGCAGGGAAGATCAATTAACATTTTGACAAATTAATTTCTCTTTATACTTCAAGCCAGCACCTTGTAAACTTCGTAAGTTGTGCTCTGCCATTAGTGAATTTTTGCTACATAAAACTGTATTCATTTAGCTCTTACAAGTATGTTGGAATTCCATAAACCTTCCTGGTAGCCACGCTCAGTTTGTACATTAATATGCTAACACCAATAAAGAAATTCATCACTGGTGCCACGCTGTGAGAAGAGTGCTAGATCTGGGGACAGATGACTTGGGTTGGAATCCCAGCTCTGTCACTTACTACCAGTGTGGCCATGAGCAAATCACTTAAGTTCTCTGTTCCTCAGTTTCCTCATCTGTACAATATGGAGGTTGGCTTTAATGGCACTTAAGAGCTCTTCTAACTCTAAATCTATGATTCCTTAATGCCTTGGTGCTCCATGTGCTCTATGAAGAAGTGTGTCTGACTTAAATTGACAATTAGCCTTTGGAAGGAAAAAATAAGTAAAAGTATAGTTTATGAACCTGCTCTTTTTCTTCCTGTTGTTAATATTAACTGTGATATATATATTATATATACATGTAATATATATCTGATATATATATTTATATATCACATATATGATACCTTATATTGTATGTATATACATGTATATATTATATATGGCATTTATATTATAAATAACATATATAGCACCATAATTCCATATTAAGAAAGGCATCTGTGAGGATTTGTGTACAGAGATTGAGCCTCCTGAGAAAGTCAGAGAAACCTCAAAATAGCAGCTGAGATCTGCAGGGCGTCCATGGCCTCCTGACCTCTGCCTCAGCAGCTTCCAGCTGCCTGAAACATGGCAGGAGCATCTGTCTGCTCTGCTGTACAGTATGTCTTTGTACTTCATAAATGAGAATGCCACAACTCACAAAGTCATCTTTTATCAGTCCGCCATCACCAGGAGGGCTTGTTTATCTCAATGGCAGTTTACATCTCATCATTCCCACTCCCTTTTAGCATGGCATGGAAGAATTAGCGGGGGGCAGGGCTCTGACTGGGACTGTTGACAGCTTTCTTCCAGTCTTTGTACTACCTACCCTCCAGGTGAACTGTTAGAATTTTTACTTTTAAATCAATATCTGGAGATTCTACATAGGAAAAAATATTGCAACAGTAAAATTTATGGCTATAATAACATTTAGGAAGCTACTATCATGTGCCTAAAGTTGGCATTAAATAAAATACTTTTTAATTGATTGAGAAAAAAGCTAAGTTTCATTTAAAAATCACAAAATTCTAGAAAAGACACTTCAGAGATGATCTAGTTCAAAAAGTGTCCCAAAGCAGCCCATTCCTCTCTGGACAGCTCTGTTTAGGAGATCTTTCCTATGTAGAACCAAATCTACCTGTTTATAAGGTCCACTTATTGCTCTGACTTCTGCATTTTGGGACAAAAGCAAACAATGATAATCCCTCTTCCATATCATAATCTTTCAAATCCTATCATCTCCTTTTCTTCTTCAGACTAAATATTCCCATTTACTAACTGACGATAGAAGAGACTTATGACCATTAGGTTGCCTTCAAGGTGATGATCTCTTTAGCCATGGCAATTGATGCAATGAAGAAAAAAAATTTAAGTAGTTCTCATTCCTACATAGCCTCCTTTCACTTGCACAGTGGCAGATGATGACCTAGGGGAAAAGTGTAACAAGTGTTAAAAATCACAAAAATGTATGCTGAGTGAAAAATTCTATGTGAGCTTTTTGTTCAATAACTGACAGATGGACATATTACTGGAGGGACTCACCCGTGTCAATATTGACATCTTCACGATAAACAAAAGAAAGTTGTAACTAAGTGGTAGAATGGGTCATAGAGTTGCCTTGGAAAGACTAACAAAGGACCAAGTCAGTGTTCATTTTATCACTAACTTCCATGCAAAGCTAGGTTCAGGGGTAAATAATGAAAACTATGTTGGAAAATATAGGTCAGATATAAGAAACAACAGAAGCCAAAGACTTGTAGACCACTCTGAAGCCTCATACCTACAGATCATAAAAACTTTACCAAAGAGAGTTAGAAGACTCTGTACATGTTGAATACCAAACAACATGCTCAAAAAAATAATTGACTATAGCTTAACAAATAGGAAAAATCTAATTATTGATGTGGGACCCATTGTAGAATCTACTGAATCTATGCAAAGGTAAAAAAAAAATCAACACCAAATTAGAAGAGAAAATAATAATGAAAAAAGGAGACATTCAATTGCAAAAATTTTAACCTAACCTATTCACATAAGCATTTGGTGCAAAAAAGTGGAAAACAGAAAAAAAAAAAAAACCTTGTCCATGATTATCACTATTTCTAACAGCTTTATAACAGTCATCACAACAGGGAGAACAAAAGACCCCAGAAACTACTTTAGATGGCATCTTTTATCTCCATGGCAAGCTGAGAGACACTTTAGAATAAAAACTCACTTTCAAAATAATGGAAGAGGATGGTAGACAACTGAGAATCTCATAAAACATTGAGAAGCTGTGCAGATGAAAAAAAGTTTGCAGAAAACTTATCATGAGATGCTAACAAACCACATCATTTCCCAAAACATTCATAGATTAATCTGGCAGGAGTATAACCAAGAGATGGTATATGAAAACAATTTTTCAGCATTTATCAAAATCAGTTTCCGTCATCCATGCAATGGGAGCACCACATCTGGAGCTCTAACATCTCAACAGCCAAGTGCAACGTGAGACAGTACAAATAGTATTTAAGAAAATGAAATTGACAAGAAAAACTGGACAATACTAAATGCAACCTGAGGAAATCTGTGCTGAAAGTGTCCCAATCTTGAAAGTGTCACAATAGAGATTATCTGACAAGACATTTAAGGGAAGTGAAGACACTAAAATAATAGAAAAAGTCTCCAACAATATTAATTTCCCTCCAAAGTGGTTGAATGGTTATTAAGAACTGTTGACCCATATACCAGAGCTGTGGTCTGTATGGATGGAAGGCATGCCCACATGGGGTGAAATTGTAGATCTATTTATTTAAATATTGACTAGTCTAAAACATTTTATTCTCAGAGGAGATAGCAGGAGCAAAAAAAAAAAATTTTAGTAGTTCTCCCTCCTCTCCAATATCTATTATCATTGTTCCTTCAATGCCAGCCAAAAATCCTGTTCTCTTAAAGATCTTCTTTCCTAACTTTTTACCTTCTTTCTAGTTTTTCCTTCCTCCTTCCTTCCTTTTCCCATTCCTCTTTCTCTTCATTGTCCTTCTCCTCTTCCTCCTCTTTCTTTCTCCCTTCTTTCCTGTTTCCCTCCTTCCTTTTTTTCCTTCTTCCCTTCCTTACAGTCACCGAACATTTTCATTACCCAATATGGAAGAAGAAAAGCAAAGCAAAAACTATTTACTAAGTGCTTACTACATGCCTGGCACTGCACCAAGTGCTAAGGATATAAATACAAGCAGTTCCTGCCCTCAAGAAGTTTACATTCTACTGCTTCAGATAAATTTATGAGTAGTGGACTTGAAGTCAAGAGAGACTTGGGCATAAATCCTGGTTTTGACATTTACTAGTTGCGTAACCATGGGCAAGTCATTTAACTCCCCTAAGCCTTGTTTCCTCATTTATAAAATATCAATAATAATAATACTCTAGTACCTATCTCAGTGTAAGAATCCACTGAGACTATGCATGCAAAGCACCTTACAAACCTTAAATGTATGTACTTGTGCTAGGCATATGTGCATAGACATATTCATTTTATATATGTATACATATATACATGCATACATGTATGCATACACACATATATACATGCATGCATGCATGTATGCATGTATGTATTTACCAACATTCCATTATTAGGAAAAGTGAGGATTTATTAGGACAGTTCAGATCTTTGAGACTGAAATTTAGGAGGACAAGGCTTTCCCACAATAGAGCTCTGATGTTATTTTCATAGACAGAATCTTGAAAACAACCTCTGGTCTCACTCAGCTGGGTCCTTCTTATGTGTAAATGTTTTAGTTTTGAGTGGGATTTCCCCCCCTTCCAATCTAATGACCAAGTTGGAATTCAGAAAACACCATGTTTCTTCACTGTTGAATTCCCAATAAAAGACTGACAAATTACATCAGTTCTTAGCCCAGTGGAACGTGCAAACCACATTAAGAAGACAACTGAGAGAGATGCCTTCTTAAACAAAAAGTTAGATTCCTCCTGGGAGGAGTTTCTGGAATCTGCCCCATACAGCATCTGGCATCTGGCAAGAGAGTGTGTCCCTAAGGATGATTGACTGGACCTCATATCCTGACCTCCTGCTGGCTAGAGGAAACCTCTGATGATCAGGAAAACCCCCAACTTCTCTGCACAGACGGTAGCAGGAGCCACTGAAGGAGATACACTATGCTTGGTTCCCCTTATCAAAACCACTAGGAGGAGTTATGGGAGTTTCCAGTGTTGACTCTCAAAGATCAGTCATGGGGGATCTGGGAGCCAGAGAAACAGAACTGAAGCAGGATCATAGGAATAGACAGCAAGCATTCTTTACCACCTGACTTTCTCTCTGAAGCTTCCTGCCAGTAGTGTAAAAAGAGGTTCCCACAGCACTGTACCTCTGGGAGGGAGTTCATGTAGGAAGGTGAGTCAAAGATGGAACTTCAGGCTCCTAGTACGTCCTTAGAGATCAGGACCAACCTGAGTAAAACTACTACATTTTTTCTTTGCCTTGCCTTCTACCTGAGCCTTACCCCAGCACCCCACATTTCCTAATTTTCAGAACTTGCCCTATCCCTTCCCATATATAAATTTACCCATTTCAAGTCCCAGGTGTCAGAAGTGACTGGGTTAATATGTCACCCTTACTAGGTAGAACACTTGTATTCTAACAAGTAGCTTTCTAAGACCAAAGAAGTGATCTAAAAATAGAGAAGGAGATAGAAATTGTAGGCAAGCAGGCCAGTGAGTGCACAGAAAAAGGTCTTCCTCTCTGTAGGGATGCCCACAAATCCTTTGCATCCAGCCAGTCCTGGATACTCCAGCAAATCCCTCCCTAACACCTAGGTTTTTCATATCACTCCAGGAGTCTTTAAGCCACTTGGAAAGGCAGGCCATTCGTTGAGCACAAGGTCACTTGAGAAAGCAACTGGAATCATCCCATCCCTTTGGGTTCTCCTATACACCTCAGGCATACTTCTTTGCAGTTTAGAAGTAAGCAGTACTCCAGATGATCGCTAGATGGGGGTCTTACTCCATTGACTTCTCCTTAAAATCAGGCCTGATCCAGCACAGCGTTGGAATTCCTGACATGGATAATGAGTTTCCAGTTGTACTGAGTAGTTTCACATCACATTTCCAGGTGAAATATACATATCTAGGGTTTTGTTTTTTAGTGTAAGAAAAATAGTACAGCTAAGTGGCGCAGTGTACAGGGTGCCAGGTCTGGAGTCAGGAAGACCTCAGTTCACTTACTAGCTGAGTGACCCTGGGCAAGTCATTTAGTCCTGTTTGCATCTGGAGAAGGAAATGGCAAACTACTCCAGTATCTTTCCCAAATGGGATCTTAGACATGACTGAAAAACAACTAAATACAAATAGCTCCAATGCAGGTAAATTCCAAGATGCAAACTTTCGCAGATGAGGGGTGGGGAACCTGCAGCTCCTAGGCTACATGTGGTCTTCTAAGTCTTTGGGTGAGGCCTTTTGACAGTGTCTAAATTTTACAGAACACATCTTTTTGTTAAGGGGATTTACCTGAGGACCTAGAGAGCCATATGTGGCCTTGGGGCTGAAGGTTCCCCACCCCTGAAGGTGGTTATTTTACTCTGTTACCAGGATTTTTACTGAGCCAGTCTGCAACCTGAGAATGCAAAATCTGATCTATCAGTATATTCATTACACATAGATTGATTATTATTTTTAAAAACTTCACTGCTGTACCTTTTCACACAGATGAAGGACTTGAGGGATGTTTAAGCTAAAGAGTGAATACTAGGATAGAGGAGAGTGGAGCATGACCAGTATCTTTAAATACGAGAATTGACAGATGTGGAGGAAGAATTAAACTGATTCTTTGTAGTTTTAGAATATAGAACTAGGATTAATGGGTGGAAGTTACTGGGAAGTAGTTTTTGTCTCATTAAAGAAATACTCCTAATATTTAGAGCTGTCCAAAATTAGAATGGGTTGTTGCCTCATGAACTTGTGAATTCTCTGTCACTAAAAGTGTTTGGGGGCAGGGTAGGGGCAGGATTGACCATCTGTCAAAGGATGTTATAAAGGGAATGTCTGCATTGACTGCAAAGTTCAAGGCCTGCAAGATCCTTTCTCACTATTAATGCTATGAAGTAGCCAGCTTGCCTACTGAATTTAAAATGACTCGATTTAGAAAAATTTTAATTATACTAAACTCTGCAGGAGATAATTCTAAGTTCTCTTCTAACTCTAAAATTCCATGATTAATTCATGATTCATCTCATCTGCTGCACACAAAGCATATTCCGTACCCACATGATTTGTACTTAGGTCCCCAGTCTCTAGTATAGAGCCAGGCATATGGTAAAGTACTTAATAAATATTTGTCGATAGTTTCATTAATTGATTTCTACCTTCTATGTCAGAAAGAGTCCCCCTGTCCTTTGTTCACTACAATATAAACATACCTACAGTCTGCTGAAAATTCATTTGCTTCTCAGTTGACTCAGAAGTCAGAAAAAAAAAGGAGGTAGCTGTCATAAATTATTTCCTTTATTTTATTATTTGCTTTTCTTTGGTTTTTTGCACTTTCTCCATACAGATCTGAGCTACAAGTTAATTAATCCTTTACAAGCTTAGCAAGAGCTGTGCCGCAAAATATCTTTTACTATTCTGTTCAACAAATATTTATTAAATCTCTACTTCATGCAAGGCATGATGCTTAAAGACTCGAGGGGTTCAGTCCTAGTGAAACTAACACGGAACCTGGGGTCTGCTAGTAGAATGTAAGCTAGTGGGAGGTCAGGCACAATAGAATTTTTTTTTTTATTTGGTCCTTGAAACACAGTGTTGTGCATGGGGTAAATGCTTAAGAAATGTTTGTTGAATTGAACTTAATTACAAGTAAATCATGTCCAATGAACATCTCCAATACTGGGATTTGTGAGTTAGCTCCTCTAACCAGCTCTCAAGTCTTGCAGAAATTGCTTGGGTGGTAGCCAGGTCCAGGATCGGCTGAGAAAAGGAAGTTTATAACAATTTCTGTTGGAGCCGATGTTCAGCATTGCCTAGATCAGTGGTGTCCAACTCAAATAGAAACGGATCCCTGTGGACCGCATGTTGACTTAGAGAACCACAAATTAGCATTATGTGTATAGTATTATATTTTCATTTATTTTGTTATGCATTTGCCAATTATATTTTAATCTGGTTCTGGTCACACTTGAGAATGTTGGAGCCATAGACAGTGAGTTCATCACCTCTGACCCACATGGCAGTAATATTAGGACTCTTGCCTGGGAACTCAGAGGGATATGAGACTAAATACTCTCATATGATTTTACAAACTGTGAGGTTCTGACTATCCTTATTTTGTTTTATGCTGGCCCCCTGCAGAGTGTGGGAATTACTGCCTCAACAGTAAGTACAATAGGTCCTGCAAGGAGAGGGTTATTTAGGAAAACCCTTCTCCAGCCCTACCCCCTCCCCTCCACCCAGCAAACACAAGCACATTCCCATTGAAGTCTTGGGTCGCCAAACCTGGGGTTGGCTGTCCAGGAGCCATTCGTATTAGCCCTTATACCTGCCTGTCTATACCACCCCCAGTGGAGCTGCCCTTCCCACTTACAGGGCTATGGCGATAGAATATTCCTTCCTGAAAAGGCCTCTCACTCAGAGAATGCAGGCTTGCCTCTGAGCAGAACCCAAGGAACAGCCTTGCCTTGCCTTGGGGATCAGCAGACAGCTGAACTCTGAGCTCTAATCCTCAAGCCTGCATTTTTAAGCCTCTCTGTGCAGGGCTGGTGTGTGACAAGTACGTTCAGACCATTTAAAGAAGTCCAGGAGAAGGTCTCTTGGCCCTGGACTTAGTATCCCTGGCCAACAACAGCAGGGATTTGGCATGGCTGTAAAATTCGCCCTGGGGGCAAGCCAGAACTGGGCAGGGGCCCCTTGGTTTATGTTTAGCTCAGTTCACTTTGGAAGATTGGGTCAGAGCTGGAATATCCTTGCCCTTATTTTCTTTCATCATCAATTATCTGAAACAAGATGCTTGTGATTCTGAGTACTTTATTTTTTCTTTCCTCCTTGGACCAGTCTCTGTCTCTCTGTCTCTGTCTCTCTGTCTCTCTCTCTATCTCTCTGTCTCTCTGTCTCTGTCTCTCTGTCTCTCTCTCTGTCTCTCTGTCTCTCTCTCTGTCTCTCTGTCTCTCTCTCTGTCTCTCTGTCTCTCTTTGTCTCTCTCTCTCTGTCTCTCTCTCTCCTTCCCCTCTGTCCTCTCATTTCCCCCATTTCTTTCCTTTTCCCTTTCCATCCTACTTCCTTCTCCTGTTTTTATATTTTTCCCTGTTCAGACTCTGTCCATTTTTCTGCCTACCTTTTTCTCCTCTACCTCCCTTCTTCTCCTTCCCTTGCCTTTCCTTCTTCTCGATGGCATTCTCTCTCCTTATTTCTCTGCCTCTTTTTTCCTTTCTCTGCTTCTTCTCTACCTTGACCTCTCCTCTCTTCCCCTTCATTTGCATTGTTTCTACTCTCTTTTTTCTTTGTTGGCTTTTTCATACTCCTTTTTCTTAGCTCCTGATTTCTTTTCCTTTCCTTTGTCTTTCTTCCCAACTCCTTTTCTGAGTCACTGGTACCATAGCCCAGAATCTTCCATCACTGCCTGGGTGGATGCTGCAGGTCTGCCGGTTTCTTTCTAAAGTCAGACTTCCACAAAGGACAATAATACATTTTTCCCCTGGCTAATCTTTTGGAGAACCTGTACTGGCTCTACTATCATTTCAATAATCACATGACCATTCATTTAAGGATATCCTTGGATGGATTCTGGGGTAGATTATTTTCAAAGAAAAAGTCCTAATAGGCCAATGGGGATTATTTTGTCTTCCTGCCTGGGAGAAGAGCCAGGCTTCCCCCCAGATACTCAACATATGGCCTGAGACCTGCTCCTTGACCTTAAAGAATGATTCTGAACAGGCCTGGTTTTGACAGATTACACAAAGAGTGAGCAGTTGCCAGAAAGACATGCTCAGTCCAAAGAGTGGTCAGTGATATATGCATGTCAGCCTAGATAGGTGGTGGTTAGCACAGCACCATTTAGCTAAAACTGATTGACCAATAAGGAGAAAGAACCCATCAGGGCATGCTAATACCAGGCAGTCAGGATAGGTGGAAGCTGGGTGAGACAAAATAAATGTGCTGCCAAGAGGGAGGAGCTATTGAGTTGCTTTATGTCAGACTGTCTCCAGTTGATTTTTAAATTTTCCTACCTTAAGGATGGCTCTTGAGTGCACAGTATATGCACATTGACCTGGCACCATTTCTGAGAATTACATATCCATCTTACCATAATTCTGTTTTTTCCCAGCTATCACAGAAGCCATCGAGATCCCACAGTTTATTGGCAGGAGTTACCTCACCTACGACAATCCAGATATCCTCAAAAGGTATTGGGTTTCTAGGGGCCTTCATTCCCTCTCCCAGCTGTCCACTAAGCCTGGCATGCTCCCTCTCCTTATCTCTGCCCTTGGAAATCCTTGGCCACACGCAGAATGACACTGGGGCCTGTCTTAATTTCCCCAGTTGTTAATGACACCCCCAATTATTTTGTATTGATCTTGCATCTACTCATCTCTACTTTTATTTTCCATCAGTAGACTATAAACTCCTTGAGTGCAGAGACTGTTTCTTTGTGCATGGTGCCTGGCCCATAGTAGGTACTTATTAAATTGTGACTGAATTTGAATTCTCCCATTGGGGAAGTGATAAAGCTTCTAAGGGATCTCTGAGTGGGAATTTCAGGGGCTTTTACCCCTTTTGTACTTGCACTATTAGGATTCTAAAATAATCTGATTAAGCCTTCTGGAAGAGGGAGAAACCTCAACCTTAAAACAAACAGACAAAAGAAATCTCTGGTTTTGAGGCTGGAGAAAGTGGGAATATAGTCCCCTATTGTGGTAGTATTTAGGATCTGGGCTACAGTATGCTTAGGGAAAGAATGAAGTGAAGCCACTCCCTGGCTGTGTTTTCCCAAATACACACTATTGACCACAAAGGGAACTGGACATGGAAGCAGGCATGCTTGAGCTCTATGGCCCAAGTTCATACCTGTCTGATGATCAGGGCCGGTGAGCAGCAGTAGCTCAGGTATTGTATGACCTCAGGCGCTAGGCAGTGAGACTTTAACTTGGCAGAGAATCCCATGGCCATCCTTACCTAATGCTTAAGGATTCATCCCAGGAAGATGTCAAGTCCCATCATACACTACTTCCCACTAGAACTATGGCTGGAGCAATTCCTATAGATCTGGCGCAACTTATATGTCCCCCTCCCATACATGCTGTGTTTGCCTGGGAAAAATTACTGCCAAGGCTCCACCCATATCCTCTGCTTTGCTTTCCTGTGTCCTTGCCCCCACATCTCCCACCTTGATGGGCCCCCTCACTTTCAGTCTCCCAGGACACTCTGCCTCTGCCATATACTGTGCCCAGATCTCCACTCTCTGTTGACATAAATAACAGAATCATGGATTGTTATAACTGAAAGGGCCTATCTAGTCTCACCCCTTCATTTTACACACGAGGAAGCAGGATTCAGAAATGTCAAAATAACTTGCCCAAGTTCACACAATTACTACATGACAAAGGCAGGATAATTCTTCTGAGTTCAATTTCAATATCTTTTCTAATGAATAAAATGTTACCACTCCCAGGGTGATTTGCATTTTAACAGATTAAGAGTAAACTGAAGGTATCACATTTTGATGGTAGAATTTAGTGCAATTTCACAAACTGTGCCATAGATAGGAGCTATTGGGGCTCTGACTTAGCCTGCTGCTCTAGAAATATCGCAAAGACTGGTGCCTCATCTTACCCGTAGCCTGTTTGGCCCCATAGATACCCTTTGAGGGATCAAATCTAGATGCCACTCCTTTACAAATCTGACCTGGCTTGCGATTATAGTATAATGAAGGACCCATTTGTGGTTCTCTAACCTTGAACCATTCATTCTATTTCCCAGATCTCAGTTTCCTAATCTGTAAAATGAGGGAGTTTAACTAGAGGTCCCTATAGACTAAAACCTGTGATTCTAATTATTCTGTCTTCCTTGATCAACTGAGAGATCTCCTTGGTGAGCTCACTAATCAATAATACACTTGCACATTGAACCATCTGACTTTGTCTTCTGTGAAGATGCTTATACCCTGTAGGACAAGGGAAATCTAAGGAATTCACAAGTCCCATCCAGTTTCCTTTTATCTCTGAAACGTCTCTCTGTGCCCTCCTTTCCATTACTATTGCCACTTCCCTAATTCAGGCTCTTATTTCTTCTCATCTTGAGTATTCTTAAAGCCTTCTAACTCATCAGCATCCCTCAGTCTGTCCCCTTTTAAATTCACCCTTTACATCGATGACAAAACGTACATCTCTGACCATTCCGGCGCTCAAAGAACTTCAGTAACTCCTCGTTGCTCAGTCAGGAAATCTGGATTCAAATCCCACCCCAGACACTACTACATTTATGGAAATCAGTGGGCTGCATTTAACTGATCAGTGCCTCAATTTCCTCATCTATAAAGATAAGGAAATCGTTACATTACTGTAGAGTTGTTTTGAGGAAAGTGCTCTCTAAACCTTAAAGCATTAGATTAATGCATTATCATTGCTGTATACGGAATAAAAACTCAGCCTTTCCCAATCTGAGTCTAACCTTCCTTTCCTGTCTTATTTCATAGTATACCCTTTATGTATTCCACATTTCAGCCAAACTGGGCTACATACGATCATTATCCTATCTTGCTCTCCCCTCTCCAGACTCAGTTACTTTCTACATACCATCCTATTTATCTAAATAAACTCATTAAGAAGCTGAATCAGGTAGACTAATCTTCATGAGTTCAATTGTGGCCTCAGATCCTTGCTAGCTGTCTGACCCTGGGCAAGTCACCTTGTGTGCCTCAGTTTCCTCATCTGTAAAAGAAGCCAGAGAAGGAAATGACAAACCATTTCAATATCTTTGCCAAGAGAACCCCAAATGGGATCACAAAGAGTCAGACACAACTGAAATGACTGAACAATAACAGACATTTACTGTGTGCATAAAATCGTTCTAGGCACAGGGGCAGATTCAAAGTTTGTAAGTTGTCACTCCTACCCTCATGAAACTAACAGTCTAGGAGGAGGATCTCACACACACACATAAACACAATTATACCACACGATTTTACTTAAGCTCTTTCTAGGGTTGTGAAGCAAAATGTTCTTCAAGGTACAAAGTAAAATCCTCATCATTGGTGATGGGGATAAGATGAGACTTCATGGAGCATAGCACAGGCTTCAAGAGCAAAGCATCTTGTGGACACAGAGCAGCAATAGCACAGAAGCTGGAGAGCACATGTCATGTTCAGGGGACAGAGGAGAACAGTTTGGCAAAGGGAACAGGATGTGGAGGAGTGTAATAGATAAGGTGGGTACCAGATGGTGAAAGGTCTTAAATGCCAGATAAAAGAGTCAGAACTTTACTTGGTAGGCAACAAGGACTTTTTTTTTTTGCATAAGTAACCACAGATAATCAGAATCTGAGCTAATGTGTCTTCCATCAATGTGAATAAATAGGGCAGTTTAGAGGGAATTAGGGTCAACTAGATGACAAATAAAATACTGGGCCTCATCAGGAAGACTCACTTTCCTGAGTTCAAATCTGGCTTCAAACACTTCCTAGCCATGTGATCCTGGGCAAGTCCCTTAACCCTGTTGCCTCAGTTTCCTCATCTGTAAAAATGAACTGGAGAAGGAAATGGCAAACTGCTCCAATATATTTGCCAAGAAAACACCAAATGGAGTCATGAAGTGTCATACAGAAATGGAGAAAAAAAGCAATAGAAGGAGGGATTGACATAAACATGGTTTGTGGAGAGGCTGAAGGCCTCGGTAAACTGTGAACTCTTTGAGGGATGGTTCTATACTGCTTTTTTCTTTGTATTCCTAGAGCTGGGCACATAGCAAGTATTTCAATTCCATTTAAGAAACATTTATTGAATTGAAGTAGCTGAGGTTGATGGAAGACCTACCAGTCCCTAGCTCCGCTAAGGCAGGAGGGAGTTCATTGACTTCCTGGGGTCAGAGGCTTCTCCCAACCACAGTTCCAGAACTCAGATCCCTCCTTGCCTGAGCCCAGCTCTTCTGTTCCGGTTTATTCCACTCTCTATGCCAACACTTCCAAACTCTGGGGATCCAGAATCTCTTTTCATGATTCTCTCTCCCCTCCCATTGCCCTCATGACGGTCTTACCCTTCCCCTACTTGGAGTATGGTGGTAGCTATGCTATCCCAATCTGAGGTGGCCCACCAAGGCCTTGTACCTCAGAGTTTCTACTACTGTGTCCTTTGGTACCTAAAACCGAAAAGAAAAAGAAAAAAACAATACCCGAGGCTTGTCCTTTCAAAAGATGGTTAGCAGAGAGAAGCTACTAAAAGACTCTTTAATTCTTCCGTGGAGCAGGGAGCCTTAGCCTGGAGTATAAATGCTTCTGTGTATAAGGGGGCACGTTATATAGCAGAGCTTTGCTGTGATGGCGACAGAACAGTTTAAGCCAACAAGCTAACTGCTACAGCAGTGGCACAATTCCAGAAATTCTGTTTTTAAAGGAGGGGTTAGGTAAAAACTCCTGGCAAGTGGTAGTGTTCAGAAATGGAGACTCACAGACCCCTTGCTCAAGGTTGGCAAGCAAGATGGTGTTCATGGAGAACAGATGTTACTGGGCTAATGCATTTGATCAGACTTTTTTTCACTTCTCTCCTCCCCTCTTTTCAGGGTGTCAGGATCCCGTTCTAATGCCTTCATGAGGTTTAAGACAACAGCCAAAGACGGGCTGCTGATGTGGAGGGGAAACAGTCCCATGAGACCCAACAGCGACTTTGTTTCCCTGGGTCTTCAGGATGGAGCCCTTGTGTTCAGGTAAATAATGAACCATTAGAACTGGAATTGGTATTATTATTGCCAAGGAATATACAGTATGGGAGGAAGGATTTCAAGCTATGAAATTCTGTAAACCTGAAGAAAGTGGTGGTTGTTTCATCTTAGTATTGATCAGTTATTGAACAAAAGAAAGATCGTTTGATCCGCAGTGAGAGATTCTCAGTTCAAGTACTCCTGGCTTTGACATTTGCTGCCTATGTGACCTTAAAAAATGTCAGTTCATTTCTCTGGGTCTCCATTTATCCATCTGTAAAAGGGATCATACTGTGTGACCTCTATGGTCCCTTCCAGCTCACCCTCTATGGTTTGCATGTACTTATTTTCGTTTTCTTCCCTTCCCTTTCTGATCTCTCCTAGCATGTTGTTGTTTTACATAAATTAATTCCTCCTTTCTACTTCCCTTCAGGAGATGTAAGTAAAAGGAAGATGTCTGTGGTTTTTCAGACCACAAAAGCGTGGCTACCCACATGTCGTGCCACATTTTAGGGCAGTGGTGTTGAACTCAAATAGAAATGAGGAGCGCTATCGCATATGTAAGGATTCCTCTGTAGGATGCATATTGACTTAGTTTTAAGATGTAATGTGAAATCTATTGTATCGTATTTTTTTTATTTTATTAAATATTTCCCAATTACATTTTTAACCTGGTTTGCTATGCTCAGGAGGGCTGTGTGCCTCATTTAGAGCAATAACACTGATGTGCTTGAGAAACTCCTCTGACATCTTCTTCCTCTGACTCAATACAGACTCTAACCTCCCATTGACGATCATCTATTAGAGGTCATTTATTTCAACCCTTCCTTTTATAGAAAGAGAAACTGAGGTAACATGTAGCAAGTGACAGAGCTAGAATTTGAAGCTCGCCCCTTTATCTTTATAGCTATGTTCTTTCTGTTCTACCACATGGCTTCCCATCTTTTCTATCTTTCAGACTTTTACTTACTCCCAACACTGCAGTCCCTCTGCTCCAATGAAGCAAATCTCACTATAAAGTCACCACTTCCTGCCCTCACTTGAGGTATTTTCCCCTGCCAAAACAGACACACCCCCTTCCTTTCCACCAGTCTCCTTTCTAGCTTCTTTAAGACCCAAGGAAATAGTCACCTTCTCCAAGAAACTTCCCTAACACACCACTATGCTGATGTAATTACCCACTCATGATTCTCAAAGACTCTGAATTTCCTCACATTTCAGTAGGTAGAGCTCTAGGCCTGGAATCTGGAAGACCTGAGTTCAGATTTGGCCTTAGACACTAATTGTGTGATCCCGGATGAGTCACTTAAACGCTACGATAAATGTGATATAAATATATTTTCTCATGGTTTCTCAGTTGTTTCAGTCATGTCCAACTCTTGGTAACCCTGTTTGGAGTTTCTTGGAAAAGATACCAGAGTGGTTTGCCATTTCCCTGTCACTCACTACCTGTGTGACCTTGGGCAAGTCACTTAACCCCAATTGCCTCATCCTGGGTCATCTCCAGTCATCCTGATGAATATCTGGTCACTGGATTCAGATGGCTCTGGAAGAGAAGTGAGCCTGGTGCCCAGCACAGCCCTCTCTCACTCAAAACAAAGTCAAGTGCAAGTCATGTCATCATTTCTCTGATGGTATGGTCTTCTCTGGCAATGAAGGATGAACACACACATCCCAACTCATTTTACAGATGAGGAAACTGAGGCAAACAGGATTAAGGGACTTGCGCAGGGAGACACAACTAGTAGTAAGTGTCATATACCAATGTTGAACTCAGACATTCCTAACTCCATGCTCAGCACTCTATCCTCCTACTCCAGTGGGTCCCTCTTCATTTGTAGAAAGGAAATAATGATTCATGATTACCTACCCTCACAGGGTTGTGGGGAAAGTGCTTTATAAAGCTTAAAAGTGTTATATAAATATGAGCGGCTATTTGTTTTTGTTACCTTGGTTACTGTTGAATTTATCAAATGGACGTAGATGCATCAATCTGGAGGGGGGATAGAGAAAGGTGATCTCACACACACACACACACACACACACACACACACACACACGTGATCATCCAGACTCTGCCTGGACATCTCAGCTCCTGCCAAATTGTAAACTTCTTGAGGGCAAAAGCTGGGTCTTCCATTTGTTTGCAACTATCTTCCTTCCACCCTACATGGTCCAAACAAATGTTTCTGAATTAAGTCAAATTGAGAGAGAATGGAAGAGGAACATGACAAACACATGTGCTACTACAGAAGCTTTGCTTCCTGGAAAGAGTGGGAGAGGTTTGAGGTCTAAGTAGGGATTCATTCTTTCCAACCTCAAAAAGGTTTATCTGTGCCTCTGGTACTACTAATTGTCATGGAATTTTATATATTCTGTTTATTGCCATATGGATGGTTAGGTGGTATGGTGGATGGAGTAGCTAGGTCTGGAGTCAGGAAGACTCATCTTCCTGAGCTCAGATCTGGCCTCAGACTTGCCCATGGTCATACAACTAGTAAGTGTCTGAGATGGGATTTGAACTCAGGTCTTCCTGACTCCAAGTCTAGCACTTTTTGTTCTGCCATAGACTTCCTAGCTATGTGACCCTGGTCAAGTCCCTTAATCCTATTTGCCTCATCTCTAAAATGAGCTGGAGAAGAAAATGGCAAACCACTCCGGTACCTTTGCCGCGCCTCAAATTGGGGTCACAAAAGGGACATGACTGAACAGCAAGGCTATATAACCATATACAAGACCTCTCTGTTGGAAGTGGGGGTGAGGTACTGTGATTTTTAAGAGGTATTTTGGTTGCAAAGAGATGATAAGCTGTCACTTCTCTAATATGCAAGAACATGTCGTTAGCCCCCACTAGCAACTCGGGCTGATTCAATTCAATTCCAAAAGCATTTTTTTCTTGCTCTTCAGTCCTTTTTGTAGTCATGTCTGGCTGTGCTTTTCTTGGCAGAGATACTCCAGTGGTTTGCCATGTCCTTCTCCAGCTCATTTTTACAGACAAAGAACTGAGGGCTTCCTCCAGGTCCAGCACTCTTTTTCACTATGCCACCCAGCTGCCCAAGCATTTTTAAAACACCTTCTATGTGACAGCATGCAACAGTACAAAAAGTGCTAGACTTAGCGTCAGGAAGACCTGGGTTCCAGTCCCACCTCAGATAGTTACTAACTGTGTGACCATGGGCAAGTCTCAACTTTTCTGAGCCTGTTTCCTTATCTGTAAAATGAGGGGGTTGGACTGAATGACCTTTAAAGTCCCTTCTACCTCCAGAGCTATGAGCTGAGGCCCTGTGTTAGGTGATAAGAATATAAAGACAGAAATTAAGACGGTCCCTGCCTGCAAGCAGCTTACATTTTACTTGGGGCTGAGAAAGAGAGGGAAATGACATATAAAGTAAAAGCAAAGGAATTTTCAAGGTGAGGAGAGAAAGCACTAAGGGAGAACGGCCCCTGAGGTGCGCCTTGGACGGAGTCAGAGATTTCAAGGAGAGCTCACTTATTGAGATATCACTTTGATTGCTGGACATTTAAAGCTCCTGTGAGATTCAGCTTTGCTGCATTCATTCACATCAGCTTTATTCCCTTCTGCCCCCTGGTCCCCAGGCAGCAAACACCAAGCCCAGCACAGCCGAGTTTAGGTTTCAGGCTCCTTGCTGGAACGCCATTTTCTTGTGGTTTTCCTGTGGTTAACCTTGCAAAAGGCCTTAAGTGCATGATTGTGCCCCAAAACGGGAACTGAAACAGTAGCTACTTCTCCGGGTGAGAACCTGCCCACTTTCACCCCAAACTGACAGCTGAAAGCTATCCACCTTCAGCTGTGGAGAGGGATAATACAGTTATGGGGAAACTTGATCCTCATAGTGCAACAGGCCAGGCCCCTGGGCCCTTACCAGGCCCAACCCCCAGCCCCTTAGCAGGCCAGCCCCCCAGGCCCGTAACAGTCCAGCCCCACCACAGCCCCAGCAGGCCAGGCCCCCACCAGCTCCTCAGCCACTCTTCTCCTCCCATCCCCCTCCCTTAGAAGGCCAGGCCTGCTCTCACACTAAGGACCCTACAACAGCCACCTCCCCCCACTTTCTCCAATCTCTTGACACCTTTCTGATGACTCCCCTCTCTCCCAAACACATCTGGTTTATCATAATTTCTTTCTCAAGTTTCTAAAAATTGATCATAAAGTGTTTTCCTCTCAGCTGGTGGTACAGGTTATATCCTCTGCATGAAAGGCACATCACTGCAGATAGACATCTGACCCAAGCCAAAGACTCAGCTCCCCCTTCACCAATCCCTTCTTCTCCTCCCTCCTTCCCATTCTACCTGTTTGGCACCTGGAGTCTAGTCTACTTGTGAGGTTGGGAGGTGGGGACCTGGGAGTGGGAGGGTGGGATCTTCTGTGAACCAGACCAAGACTGAGCAGAATAGAAACTCCAGGAGTGGGAAGGGAGGGGAAGCATATAATGCAGTGGAAAAGGCACATGGCACCATATTTGAAGTCAGAAGAGCCAAATTTTAATATCTTTGGGAAACTTTCCACATTTGTTAAAGAAAGAGAATCAACTAAATGTTCTCCATAGGCTCTTCCAACTCTAGACCTTATGACAGAGGTTATGTGACTTGCCCAGGGTCTCAGATCTAGGAAGTGTCTGAGGCTAGATTTGAGCTAAGGTCTTTGTGACTCCAGGTCCCGTACTCTATCCACTGCGCAGTCAACTAGCTGCTTCTGTGGGGGCCATCTCTGGTCATCCTGATCTGTATCTAGCCACTGGACCCAGATGGCTCCAGAGGAGAGGGTGAGGCTGGTGACTTGGCATAGCCTTCCTTCTCTTAAATCTAATTCACTTGCAAGTTATGATGTCACCTTCCTGGTGCTATTGGTCCTCTCTGAGAACAAAGGACAGACAACAACAGCTGCCTCTCTACAAGTAGTATAATTCAGTTTTCATACTCATGAGGAATCACATGTAAATAGCAAAGTCAGGTTTTGAACCCAGGTCTTTTGACTAAAGATCCACTGAAATATGATCTCTGACATCAATACTCCCCTCCCTCCCTTCCTCTCAGGAAAAGGATTTGGCTCCTTGCCTTCTTCCCCATCTATGTCCTTGCTCCTTCAAAAACAAGTAACAGGGGTTAGTCCAAAACCCTAGGGGCAGTTAGGTATCTGGTGCAGTGGATAGAGTGCCAAACCTGGACTAAGGAAGATTCATCTTCATGAGTTCAAACAAATCTGCCTCAGACACATACTAGCTGTGTGACCCTGGGCAAGTCACTTAACCCTGTTTGCCTCAGTTTGTTTATCTGTCAAATAAGCTGGAGAAGGAACTGACAGACCACTCTAGCATCTCTGCTGAGAAAACAGTCAGACATGACTGAAATGACTAAACAGCAGAAACCAGCAAGAAGTCCTAAACACTGCAATGGAAATAAAGAACAGGGGAAGTTTAATAACAGACGGAAAGGGGAAAATTTAGAAGTTACAAAGGTTCTTATGGGTTTGGGCTTGTAATCCTCCTTTGCACTGGCTATAGAGAAATGGATAGGTGTGATAAATTATGAAAATCAAGTAAGATCACATGGAAAAGCTTTGGAAATAAAAGGCTAGACAAATATGAGACTGGGACTGAGGTTTTGTAAACTTTCAAGCACTATACAGATGAGAGCAATCTTTGCACTTTGATGGCACTCATCAGGACCCAGCACACTGGAAAACTGAGCAGTGGCTGGAATCTTTTCCCAGTAGTCATCAACCTGCCTGAAGGGATTAAACCTCTTAAGCTGAGATGGGCATTATGAAAAACTCATAAGTCTCTGAGTGAGGCCCAATTATAAAGTATTTCTTTCAAGGAAAATTATTATCCCTCTGGTGACATTCTCATGCAACAGAGAAAACAGTGATTTTGTAGTGCGGTTGGTTTTCTGCCCACCAGTTTCTCAGTCCTGTCTCTTATTCATTCTCTCATTCATTTATTCATTCAAGAATCATTTGGCCAGCAAATAATGAAATCTGTGGCTACATCTAAGCAGCCCCGAACAAGAAACCACTTGATAAAGGGGAGGGAATAGTACTGGAAAAATACAAAAGCACAACAGTGAATTTTTCCAAGAATAGAGGGGTAGCCTGACCCCATGGTTTCATTCAAGGTAGTCTTATTCCAGTCTCAGACACTAACTTACTCTGTGACTCACTGACCATTAGACCTCTCTGACCTGTGGTCATTAATGAGATGACTTCTATGTGGTTTTGTAGCCCCTTTCTCTAGGGAAATTGAAGGCTTTAGAAGAGCAGTTCTCACACTAAATAAAACAGGGTAGAATTCTTACATTAAAATCTCCCTAAATGATTTTTTTTTTTTTTTTTTGGAAAATGCCTACTGCTAATGGGAGCTAACGATATATTGTTTCATTTTTTCCCTTCACCTCCCACTGATTCAGGTCAGTAACTTATTTGCAACGTGGTCTTAGAGAATTACAGGGGATACCGAGAAGTTAAGGGACCTGTTCCTGGTCATCCAGGCAGTATGTCATAGACAGGCATGAACCGAAGTGTTCTTGACTCCAAGGCCATCCTTTTCCCCTCTATGTCATGCCGCTTTTCAGGGATCTTTTTGTCCCTACTCAAGTCTCTCACAGCCTGTTCTCCCTCACTTCCATACTTCACCTTAAAAATTGAGACCAGCTGCCAAAAGGTCACCCATTCTACCCTCCTCCTAGAATCCCTTTATTCAGACATCTTCCTCTATCTCCTGCCTTTACTCTGGTTTCAGATAAATAGGCACACCTTTTCTCCTTGCTAAGGCAAACTCCTCTACATGCGTCCTTGATCCCATTCCTTCCCAAGTTCTCTGTCAAATTGCCCCCCTATCACCTTCTCCTCTTTCCTTTTCTTCTCCTCCTCCTCCCTCTCCTCCTTCTCCTCTTTCTTCTCCTTCTTCTCCTTCTTCTTCTTCTCCTTCTTCTTCTCCTTCTTTTTCTTCTTCTTCTTTTTCTTCTTCTTCTTCTTCTTCTTCTTCTTCTTCTTCTTCTTCTTCTTCTTCTTCTTCTCCTCCTCCTCCTCCTCCTTCTTCTTCTTCTCTTTCTTCTCCTTCTTCTCCTTCTTCTTCTTCTTTTCCTTCTTCTTCTTCTTCTTCTTTTTCTTCTTCTTCTTCTTCTCCTTCTTCTTCTTTTTCTTCTTCCTCTTCTTCTTTTCCTTCTTCTTCTTCTTCTTCTTCTTCTTCTCCTTCTTCTTCTCCTTCTTCTCCTTCTTCTTCTTCTTCTTCTTTTTCTTCTTCCTCTTCTTCTTTTTCTTCTTCTTCTTCTTCTTCTTCTTCTTCTTCTTCTTCTTCTCCTCCTCCTCCTCCTTCTTCTTCTTCTCCTTCTTCTCCTTCTTCTTCTCCTTCTTCTCCTTCTTCTTCTTCTTCTTCTTCTTCTTCTTCTTCTTCTTCTTCTTCTTCTTCTTCTTCTTCTTCTTCTTCTCCTCCTCCTCCTCCTCCTTCTTCTTCTTCTCTTTCTTCTCCTTCTTCTCCTTCTTCTTCTTCTTTTCCTTCTTCTTCTTCTTCTTCTTCTTTTTCTTCTTCTTTTTCTTCTTCTTTTTCTTCTTCTTTTTCTTCTTCTTCTTCTTTTTCTTCTTCTTCTTCTTTTTCTTCTTCTTCTTCTTCTCCTTCTTCTTCTTTTTCTTCTTCCTCTTCTTCTTTTTCTTCTTCCTCATCTTCTTCTTCTTCTTCTCCTTCTTCTCCTTCTTCTTCTCCTTCTTCTCCTTCTTCTTCTTCTTCTTCTTTTTCTTCTTCCTCTTCTTCTCTAACTGCTACAGCAGTGGCACAATTCCAGAAATTCTGTTTTTAAAGGAGGGGTTAGGTAAAAACTCCTGGCAAGTGGTAGTGTTCAGAAATGGAGACTCACAGACCCCTTGCTCAAGGTTGGCAAGCAAGATGGTGTTCATGGAGAACAGATGTTACTGGGCTAATGCATTTGATCAGACTTTTTTTCACTTCTCTCCTCCCCTCCTCTTTTCAGGGGTGTCAGGATCCCGTTCTAATGCCTTCATGAGGTTTAAGACAACAGCCAAAGACGGGCTGCTGATGTGGAGGGGAAACAGTCCCATGAGACCCAACAGCGACTTTGTTTCCCTGGGTCTTCAGGATGGAGCCCTTGTGTTCAGGTAAATAATGAACCATTAGAACTGGAATTGGTATTATTATTGCCAAGGAATATACAGTATGGGGAGGAAGGATTTCAAGCTATGAAATTCTGTAAACCTGAAGAAAGTGGTGGTTGTTTCATCTTAGTATTGATCAGTTATTGAACAAAAGAAAGATCGTTTGATCCGCAGTGAGAGATTCTCAGTTCAAGTACTCCTGGCTTTGACATTTGCTGCCTATGTGACCTTAAAAAATGTCAGTTCATTTCTCTGGGTCTCCATTTATCCATCTGTAAAAGGGATCATACTGTGTGACCTCTATGGTCCCTTCCAGCTCACCCTCTATGGTTTGCATGTACTTATTTTCAGTTTTCTTCCCTTCCCTTTCTGATCTCTCCTAGCATGTTGTTGTTTTACATAAATTAATTCCTCCTTTCTACTTCCCTTCAGGAGATGTAAGTAAAGGAAGATGTCTGTGGTTTTTCAGACCACAAAAGCGTGGCTACCCACATGTCGTGCCACATTTTAGGGCAGTGGTGTTGAACTCAAATAGAAATGAGGAGCGCTATCGCATATGTAAGGATTCCTCTGTAGGATGCATATTGACTTAGTTTTAAGATGTAATGTGAAATCTATTGTATCGTATTTTTTTTATTTTATTAAATATTTCCCAATTACATTTTTAACCTGGTTTGCTATGCTCAGGAGGGCTGTGTGCCTCATTTAGAGCAATAACACTGATGTGCTTGAGAAACTCCTCTGACATCTTCTTCCTCTGACTCAATACAGACTCTAACCTCCCATTGACGATCATCTATTAGAGGTCATTTATTTCAACCCTTCCTTTTATAGAAAGAGAAACTGAGGTAACATGTAGCAAGTGACAGAGCTAGAATTTGAAGCTCAGCCCCTTTATCTTTATAGCCTATGTTCTTTCTGTTCTACCACATGGCTTCCCATCTTTTCTATCTTTCAGACTTTTAGTTACTCCCAACACTGCAGTCCCTCTGCTCCAATGAAGCAAAATCTCACTATAAAGTCACCACTTCCTGCCCTCACTTGAGGTATTTTCCCCTGCCAAAACAGACACACCCCCTTCCTTTCCACCAGTCTCCTTTCTAGCTTCTTTAAGACCCAAGGAAATAGTCACCTTCTCCAAGAAACTTCCCTAACACACCACTATGCTGATGTAATTACCCACTCATGATTCTCAAAGACTCTGAATTTCCTCACATTTCAGTAGGTAGAGCTCTAGGCCTGGAATCTGGAAGACCTGAGTTCAAATTTGGCCTTAAGACACTAATTGTTGATCCCGGATGAGTCACTTAAACGTTACGATAAATGTGATATAAATATATTTTCTCATGGTTTCTCAGTTGTTTCAGTCATGTCCAACTCTTGGTAACCCTGTTTGGAGTTTCTTGGAAAAGATACCAGAGTGGTTTGCCATTTCCCTGTCACTCACTACCTGTGTGACCTTGGGCAAGTCACTTAACCCCAATTGCCTCATCCTGGGTCATCTCCAGTCATCCTGATGAATATCTGGTCACTGGATTCAGATGGCTGTGGAAGAGAAGTGAGCCTGGTGACCTCGCACAGTCCCTCTCTCACTCAAAACAAAGTCAAGTGCAAGTCATGTCATCATTTCTCTGATGGTATGGTCTTCTCTGGCAATGAAGGATGAACACACACATCCCAACTCATTTTACAGATGAGGAAACTGAGGCAAACAGGATTAAGGGACTTGCGCAGGGAGACACAACTAGTAGTAAGTGTCATATACCAATGTTGAACTCAGACATTCCTAACTCCATGCTCAGCACTCTATCCTCCTACTCCAGTGGGTCCCTCTTCATTTGTAGAAAGGAAATAATGATTCATGATTACCTACCCTCACAGGGTTGTGGGGAAAGTGCTTTATAAAGCTTAAAAGTGTTATATAAATATGAGCGGCTATTTGTTTTTGTTACCTTGGTTACTGTTGAATTTATCAAATGGACGTAGATGCATCAATCTGGAGGGGGGATAGAGAAAGGTGATCTCACACACACACACACACACACACACACACACACACCAGTGATCATCCAGACTCTGCCTGGACATCTCAGCTCCTGCCAAATTGTAAACTTCTTGAGGGCAAAAGCTGGGTCTTCCATTTGTTTGCAACTATCTTCCTTCCACCCTACATGGTCCAAACAAATGTTTCTGAATTAAGTCAAATTGAGAGAGAATGGAAGAGGAACATGACAAACACATGTGCTACTACAGAAGCTTTGCTTCCTGGAAAGAGTGGGAGAGGTTTTGAGGTCTAAGTAGGGATTCATTCTTTCCAACCTCAGAAAGGTTTATCTGTGCCTCTGGTACTACTAATTGTCATGGAATTTTATATATTCTGTTTATTGCCATATGGATGGTTAGGTGGTACTGGTGGATGGAGTAGCTAGGTCTGGAGTCAGGAAGACTCATCTTCCTGAGCTCAGATCTGGCCTCAGACTTGCCCATGGTCATAAACTAGTAAGTGTCTGAGATGGGATTTGAACTCAGTCTCTCCTGACTCCAAGTCTAGCACTTTTTTGTTCTGCCATGACTTCCTAGCTATGTGACCCTGGTCAAGTCCCTTAATCCTATTTGCCTCATCTCTAAAATGAGCTGGAGAAGAAAATGGCAAACCACTCCGGTACTTTGCCGCGCCTCAAATTGGGGTCACAAAAGGGACATGACTGAACAGCAAGGCTATATAACCATATAGAAGACCTCTCTGTTGGAAGTGGGGGTGAGGTACTGTGATTTTTAAGAGGTATTTTGGTTGCAAAGAGATGATAAGCTGTCACTTCTCTAATATGCAAGAACATGTCGTTAGCCCCCACTAGCAACTCGGGCTGATTCAATTCAATTCCAAAAGCATTTTTTTCTTGCTCTTCAGTCCTTTTTGTAGTCATGTCTGCTGTGCTTTTCTTGGCAGAGATACTCCAGTGGTTTGCCATGTCCTTCTCCAGCTCATTTTTACAGACAAAGAACTGAGGGCTTCCTCCAGGTCCAGCACTCTTTTTCACTATGCCACCCAGCTGCCCAAGCATTTTTAAAACACCTTCTATGTGACAGCATGCAACAGTACAAAAAGTGCTAGACTTAGCGTCAGGAAGACCTGGGTTCCAGTCCCACCTCAGATAGTTACTAACTGTGTGACCATGGGCAAATCTCTTAACTTTTCTGAGCCTGTTTCCTTATCTGTAAAATGAGGGGGTTGGACTGAATGACCTTAAAGTCCCTTCTACCTCCAGAGCTATGAGCTGAGGCCCTGTGTTAGGTGATAAGAATATAAAGACAGAAATTAAGACGGTCCCTGCCTGCAAGCAGCTTACATTTTACTTGGGGCTGAGAAAGAGAGGGAAATGACATATAAAGTAAAAGCAAAGGAATTTTCAAGGTGAGGAGAGAAAGCACTAAGGGAGAACGGCCCCTGAGTGCGCCTTGGCCGGAGTCAGAGATTTCAAGGAGAGCTCACTTATTGAGATATCACTTGATTGCTGGACATTTAAAGCTCCTGTGAGATTCAGCTTTGCTGCATTCATTCACATCAGCTTTATTCCCTTCTGCCCCTGGTCCCCAGGCAGCAAACACCAAGCCCAGCACAGCCGAGTTTAGGTTTCAGGCTCCTTGCTGGAACGCCATTTTCTTGTGGTTTTCCTGTGGTTAACCTTGCAAAAGGCCTTAAGTGCATGATTGTGCCCCAAAACGGGAACTGAAACAGTAGCTACTTCTCCGGGTGAGAACCTGCCCACTTTCACCCCAAACTGACAGCTGAAAGCTATCCACCTTCAGCTGTGGAGAGGGATAATACAGTTATGGGGAAACTTGATCCTCATAGTGCAACAGGCCAGGCCCCTGGGCCCTTACCAGGCCAAACCCCCAGCCCCTTAGCAGGCCAGCCCCCCAGGCCCGTAACAGTCCAGCCCCACCACAGCCCCAGCAGGCCAGGCCCCCACCAGCTCCTCAGCCACTCTTCTCCTCCCATCCCCCTCCCTTAGAAGGCCAGGCCTGCTCTCACACTAAGGACCCTACAACAGCCACCTCCCCCCACTTTCTCCAATCTCTTGACACCTTTCTGATGACTCCCCTCTCTCCCAAACACATCTGGTTTATCATAATTTCTTTCTCAAGTTTCTAAAAATTGATCATAAAGTGTTTTCCTCTCAGCTGGTGGTACAGGTTATATCCTCTGCATGAAAGGCACATCGCTGCAGATAGACATCTGACCCAAGCCAAAGACTCAGCTCCCCCTTCACCAATCCCTTCTTCTCCTCCCTCCTTCCCATTCTACCTGTTTGGCACCTGGAGTCTAGTCTACTTGTGAGGTTGGGAGGTGGGGACCTGGGAGTGGGAGGGTGGGATCTTCTGTGAACCAGACCAAGACTGAGCAGAATAGAAACTCCAGGAGTGGGAAGGGAGGGGAAGCATATAATGCAGTGGAAAAGGCACATGGCACCATATTTGAAGTCAGAAGAGCCAAATTTTAATATCTTTGGGAAACTTTCCACATTTGTTAAAGAAAGAGAATCAACTAAATGTTCTCTATAGGCTCTTCCAACTCTAGACCTTATGACAGAGGTTATGTGACTTGCCCAGGGTCTCAGATCTAGGAAGTGTCTGAGGCTAGATTTGAGCTAAGGTCTTTGTGACTCCAGGTCCCCGTACTCTATCCACTGCGCAGTCAACTAGCTGCTTCTGTGGGGGCCATCTCTGGTCATCCTGATCTGTATCTAGCCACTGGACCCAGATGGCTCCAGAGGAGAGGGTGAGGCTGGTGACTTGGCATAGCCTTCCTTCTCTTAAATCTAATTCACTTGCAAGTTATGATGTCACCTTCCTGGTGCTATCGGTCCTCTCTGAGAACAAAGGACAGACAACAACAGCTGCCTCTCTACAAGTAGTATAATTCAGTTTTCATACTCATGAGGAATCACATGTAAATAGCAAAGTCAGGTTTTGAACCCAGGTCTTTTGACTAAAGATCCACTGAAATATGATCTCTGACATCAATACTCCCCTCCCTCCCTTCCTCTCAGGAAAAGGATTTGGCTCCTTGCCTTCTTCCCCATCTATGTCCTTGCTCCTTCAAAAACAACGTAACAGGGGTTAGTCCAAAACCCTAGGGGCAGTTAGGTATCTGGTGCAGTGGATAGAGTGCCAAACCTGGACTAAGGAAGATTCATCTTCATGAGTTCAAACAAATCTGCCTCAGACACATACTAGCTTGTGTGACCCTGGGCAAGTCACTTAACCCTGTTTGCCTGAGATCTCCTTGGTGAGCTCACTAATCAATAATACACTTGCACATTGAACCATCTGACTTTGTCTTCTGTGAAGATGCTTATACCCTGTAGGACAAGGGAAATCTAAGGAATTCACAAGTCCCATCCAGTTTCCTTTTATCTCTGAAACATCTCTCTGTGCCCTCCTTTCCATTCCTATTGCCACTTCCCTAATTCAGGCTCTTATTTCTTCTCATCTTGAGTATTCTTAAAGCCTTCTAACTCATCAGCATCCCTCAGTCTGTCCCCTTTTAAATTCACCCTTTACATCGATGACAAAACGTACATCTCTGACCATTCCGGCGCTCAAAGAACTTCAGTAACTCCTCATTGCTCAGTCAAGAAATCTGGATTCAAATCCCACCCCAGACACTACTACATTTATGGAAATCAGTGGGCTGCATTTAACTGATCAGTGCCGCAATTTCCTCATCTATAAAGATAAGGAAATCGTTACATTACTGTAGAGTTGTTTTGAGGAAAGTGCTCTCTAAACCTTAAAGCATTAGATTAATGCATTATCATTGCTGTATACGGAATAAAAACTCAGCCTTTCCCAATCTGAGTCTAACCTTCCTTTTCTGTCTTATTTCATAGTATACCCTTTATGTATTCCACATTTCAGCCGAACTGGGCTACATACGATCATTATCCTATCTTGCTCTCCCCTCTCCAGACTCAGTTACTTTCTACATACCATCCTATTTATCTAAATAAACTCATTAAGAAGCTGAATCAGGTAGACTAATCTTCATGAGTTCAATTGTGGCCTCAGATCCTTGCTAGCTGTCTGACCCTGGGCAAGTCACCTTGTGTGCCTCAGTTTCCTCATCTGTAAAAGAAGCCAGAGAAGGAAATGACAAACCATTTCAATATCTTTGCCAAGAGAACCCCAAACGGGAAGCAAAGAGTCAGACACAACTGAAATGACTGAACAATAACAGACATTTACTGTGTGCATAAAATCGTTCTAGGCACAGGGGCAGATTCAAAGTTTGTAAGTTGTCACTCCTACCCTCATGAAACTAACAGTCTAGGAGGAGGATCTCACACACATACACACACACACATAAACACAATTATACCACATGATTTTACTTAAGCTCTTTCTAGGGTTGCGAAACAAAATGTTCTTCAAGGTACAAAGTAAAATCCTCATCATTGGTGATGGGGATAAGATGAGACTTCATGGAGCATAGCACAGGCTTCAAGAGCAAAGCATCTTGTGGACACAGAGCAGCAATAGCACAGAAGCTGGAGAGCACATGTCATGTTCAGGGGACAGAGGAGAACAGTTTGGCAAAGGGAACAGGATGTGGAGGAGTGTAATAGATAAGGTGGGTACCAGATGGTGAAAGGTCTTAAATGCCAGATAAAAGAGTCAGAACTTTACTTGGTAGGCAACAAGGACTTTTTTTTTTTTTGCATAAGTAACCACAGATAATCAGAATCTGAGCTAATGTGTCTTCCATCAATGTGAATAAATAGGGCAGTTTAGAGGGAATTAGGGTCAACTAGATGACAAGTAAAATGCTGGGCCTCATCAGGAAGACTCACTTTCCTGAGTTCAAATCTGGCTTCAAACACTTCCTAGCCATGTGATCCTGGGCAAGTCCCTTAACCCTGTTGCCTCAGTTTCCTCATCTGTAAAAATGAACTGGAGAAGGAAATGGCAAACTGCTCCAATATATTTGCCAAGAAAACACCAAATGGAGTCATGAAGTGTCATACAGGAATGGAGAAAAAAAGCAATAGAAGGAGGGAATTGACATAAACATGATTTGTGGAGAGGCTGAAGGCCTCGGTAAACTGTGAACTCTTTGAGGGATGGTTCTATACTGCTTTTTTCTTTGTATTCCTAGAGCTGGGCACATAGCAAGTATTTCAATTCCATTTAAGAAACATTTATTGAATTGAAGTAGCTGAGGTTGATGGAAGACCTACCAGTCCCTAGCTCCACTAAGGCAGGAGAGAGTTCATTGACTTCCTGGGGTCAGAGGCTTCTCCCAACCACAGTTCCAGAACTCAGATCCCTCCTTGCCTGAGCCCAGCTCTTCTGTTCCGGTTTATTCCACTCTCTATGCCAACACTTCCAAACTCTGGGGATTCAGAATCAAAGTCTTTTCATGATTCTCTCTCCCCTCCCATTGCCCTTCATGACGGTCTTACCCTCCCCTACTTGGAGTATGGTGGTAGCTATGCTATCCCAATCTGAGGTGGCCCACCAAGGCCTTGTACCTCAGAGTTTCTACTACTGTGTCCTTTGGTACCTAAAACCGAAAAGAAAAAGAAAAAAACAATACCTGAGGCTTGTCCTTTCAAAAGATGGTTAGCAGAGAGAAGCTACTAAAAGACTCTTTAATTCTTCCGTGGAGCAGGGAGCCTTAGCCTGGAGTATAAATGCTTCTGTGTATAAGGGGGGCACGTTATACAGCAGAGCTTTGCTGTGATGGCCACAGAACAGTTTAAGCCAACAAGCTAACTGCTACAGCAGTGGCACAATTCCAGAAATTCTGTTTTTAAAGGAGGGGGTTAGGTAAAAACTCCTGGCAAGTGGTAGTGTTCAGAAATGGAGACTCACAGACCCCTTGCTCAAGGTTGGCAAGCAAGATGGTGTTCATGGAGAACAGATGTTACTGGGCTAATGCATTTGATCAGACTTTTTTTCACTTCTCTCCTCCCCCTCCCCTCCCCTCTTTTCAGGGTGTCAGGATCCCGTTCTAATGCCTTCATGAGGTTTAAGACAACAGCCAAAGACGGGCTGCTGATGTGGAGGGGGAAACAGTCCCATGAGACCCAACAGCGACTTTGTTTCCCTGGGTCTTCAGGATGGAGCCCTTGTGTTCAGGTAAATAATGAACCATTAGAACTGGAATTGGTATTATTATTGCCAAGGAATATACAGTATGGGAGGAAGGATTTCAAGCTATGAAATTCTGTAAACCTGAAGAAAGTGGTGGTTGTTTCATCTTAGTATTGATCAGTTATTGAACAAAAGAAAGATCGTTTGATCCGCAGTGAGAGATTCTCAGTTCAAGTACTCCTGGCTTTGACATTTGCTGCCTATGTGACCTTAAAAAATGTCAGTTCATTTCTCTGGGTCTCCATTTATCCATCTGTAAAAGGGATCATACTGTGTGACCTCTATGGTCCCTTCCAGCTCACCCTCTATGGTTTGCATGTACTTATTTTCATTTTCTTCCCTTCCCTTTCTGATCTCTCCTAGCACGTTGTTGTTTTACATAAATTAATTCCTCCTTTCTACTTCCCTTCAGGAGATGTAAGTAGAAGGAAGATGTCTGTGGTTTTTCAGACCACAAAAGCGTGGCTACCCACATGTCGTGCCACATTTTAGGGCAGTGGTGTTGAACTCAAATAGAAATGAGGAGCGCTATCGCATATGTAAGGATTCCTCTGTAGGATGCATATTGACTTAGTTTTAAGATGTAATGTGAAATCTATTGTATCGTATTTTTTTTATTTTATTAAATATTTCCCAATTACATTTTTAACCTGGTTTGCTACGCTCAGGAGGGCTGTGTGCCTCATTTAGAGCAATAACACTGATGTGCTTGAGAAACTCCTCTGACATCTTCTTCCTCTGATTCAATACAGACTCTAACCTCCCATTGACGATCATCTATTAGAGGTCATTTATTTCAACCCTTCCTTTTATAGAAAGAGAAACTGAGGTAACATGTAGCAAGTGACAGAGCTAGAATTTGAAGCTCACCCCTTTATCTTTATAGCCATGTTCTTTCTGTTCTACCACATGGCTTCCCATCTTTTCTATCTTTCAGACTTTTAGTTACTCCCAACACTGCAGTCCCTCTGCTCCAATGAAGCAAATCTCACTATAAAGTCACCACTTCCTGCCCTCACTTGAGGTATTTTCCCCTGCCAAAACAGACACACCCCCTTCCTTTCCACCAGTCTCCTTTCTAGCTTCTTTAAGACCCAAGGAAATAGTCACCTTCTCCAAGAAACTTCCCTAACACACCACTATGCTGATGTAATTACCCACTCATGATTCTCAAAGACTCTGAATTTCCCTCACATTTCAGTAGGTAGAGCTCTAGGCCTGGAATCTGGAAGACCTGAGTTCAAATTTGGCCTTAGACACTAATTGTATGATCCCGGATGAGTCACTTAAACGTTACGATAAATGTGATATAAATATATTTTCTCATGGTTTCTCAGTTGTTTCAGTCATGTCCAACTCTTGGTAACCCTGTTTGGAGTTTCTTGGAAAAGATACCAGAGTGGTTTGCCATTTCCCTGTCACTCACTACCTGTGTGACCTTGGGCAAGTCACTTAACCCCAATTGCCTCATCCTGGGTCATCTCCAGTCATCCTGATGAATATCTGGTCACTGGATTCAGATGGCTGTGGAAGAGAAGTGAGCCTGGTGACCTGCACAGTCCTCTCTCACTCAAAACAAAGTCAAGTGCAAGTCATGTCATCATTTCTCTGATGGTATGGTCTTCTCTGGCAATGAAGGATGAACACACACATCCCAACTCATTTTACAGATGAGGAAACTGAGGCAAACAGGATTAAGGGACTTGCGCAGGGAGACACAACTAGTCGTAAGTGTCATATACCAATGTTGAACTCAGACATTCCTAACTCCATGCTCAGCACTCTATCCTCCTACTCCAGTGGGTCCCTCTTCATTTGTAGAAAGGAAATAATGATTCATGATTACCTACCCTCACAGGGTTGTGGGGAAAGTGCTTTATAAAGCTTAAAAGTGTTATATAAATATGAGAGGCTATTTGTTTTTGTTACCTTGGTTACTGTTGAATTTATCAAATGGACGTAGATGCATCAATCTGGAGGGGGGATAGAGAAAGGTGATCTCACACACACACACACACACACACACACACACACGTGATCATCCAGACTCTGCCTGGACATCTCAGCTCCTGCCAAATTGTAAACTTCTTGAGGGCAAAAGCTGGGTCTTCCATTTGTTTGCAACTATCTTCCTTCCACCCTACATGGTCCAAACAAATGTTTCTGAATTAAGTCAAATTGAGAGAGAATGGAAGAGGAACATGACAAACACATGTGCTACTACAGAAGCTTTGCTTCCTGGAAAGAGTGGGAGAGGTTTGAGGTCTAAGTAGGGATTCATTCTTTCCAACCTCAGAAAGGTTTATCTGTGCCTCTGGTACTACTAATTGTCATGGAATTTTATATATTCTGTTTATTGCCATATGGATGGTTAGGTGGTACGGTGGATGGAGTAGCTAGGTCTGGAGTCAGGAAGACTCATCTTCCTGAGCTCAGATCTGGCCTCAGACTTGCCCATGGTCATATAACTAGTAAGTGTCTGAGATGGGATTTGAACTCAGGTCTCCCTGACTCCAAGTCTAGCACTTTTTGTTCTGCCATGGACTTCCTAGCTATGTGACCCTGGTCAAGTCCCTTAATCCTATTTGCCTCATCTCTAAAATGAGCTGGAGAAGAAAATGGCAAACCACTCCGGTATCTTTGCCGCGCCTCAAATTGGGGTCACAAAAGGGACATGACTGAACAGCAAGGCTATATAACCATATAGAAGACCTCTCTGTTGGAAGTGGGGGTGAGGTACTGTGATTTTTAAGAGGTATTTTGGTTGCAAAGAGATGATAAGCTGTCACTGTTCTAATATGCAAGAACATGTCGTTAGCCCCCACTAGCAACTCGGGCTGATTCAATTCAATTCCAAAAGCATTTTTTTCTTGCTCTTCAGTCCTTTTTGTAGTCATGTCCTGACTGTGCTTTTCTTGGCAGAGATACTCCAGTGGTTTGCCATGTCCTTCTCCAGCTCATTTTTACAGACAAAGAACTGAGGGCTTCCTCCAGGTCCAGCACTCTTTTTCACTATGCCACCCAGCTGCCCAAGCATTTTTAAAACACCTTCTATGTGACAGCATGCAACAGTACAAAAAGTGCTAGACTTAGCGTCAGGAAGACCTGGGTTCCAGTCCCACCTCAGATAGTTACTAACTGTGTGACCATGGGCAAATCTCTTAACTTTTCTGAGCCTGTTTCCTTATCTGTAAAATGAGGGGGTTGGACTGAATGACCTCTAAAGGCCCTTCTACCTCCAGAGCTATGAGCTGAGGCCCTGTGTTAGGTGATAAGAATATAAAGACAGAAATTAAGATGGTCCCTGCCTGCAAGCAGCTTACATTTTACTTGGGGCTGAGAAAGAGAGGGAAATGACATATAAAGTAAAAGCAAAGAATTTTCAAGGTGAGGAGAGAAAGCACTAAGGGAGAACGGCCCCTGAGATGCGCCTTGGCCGGAGTCAGAGATTTCAAGGAGAGCTCACTTATTGAGATATCACTTTGATTGCTGGACATTTAAAGCTCCTGTGAGATTCAGCTTTGCTGCATTCATTCACATCAGCTTTATTCCCTTCTGCCCCTGGTCCCCAGGCAGCAAACACCAAGCCCAGCACAGCCGAGTTTAGGTTTCAGGCTCCTTGCTGGAACGCCATTTTCTTGTGGTTTTCCTGTGGTTAACCTTGCAAAAGGCCTTAAGTGCATGATTGTGCCCCAAAACGGGAACTGAAACAGTAGCTACTTCTCCGGGTGAGAACCTGCCCACTTTCACCCCAAACTGACAGCTGAAAGCTATCCACCTTCAGCTGTGGAGAGGGATAATACAGTTATGGGGAAACTTGATCCTCATAGTGCAACAGGCCAGGCCCCTGGGCCCTTACCAGGCCAAACCCCCAGCCCCTTAGCAGGCCAGCCCCCCAGGCCCGTAACAGTCCAGCCCCACCACAGCCCCAGCAGGCCAGGCCCCCCACCAGCTCCTCAGCCACTCTTCTCCTCCCATCCCCCTCCCTTAGAAGGCCAGGCCTGCTCTCACACTAAGGACCCTACAACAGCCACCTCCCCCCACTTTCTCCAATCTCTTGACACCTTTCTGATGACTCCCCTCTCTCCCAAACACATCTGGTTTATCATAATTTCTTTCTCAAGTTTCTAAAAATTGATCATAAAGTGTTTTCCTCTCAGCTGGTGGTACAGGTTATATCCTCTGCATGAAAGGCACATCGCTGCAGATAGACATCTGACCCAAGCCAAAGACTCAGCTCCCCCTTCACCAATCCCTTCTTCTCCTCCCTCCTTCCCATTCTACCTGTTTGGCACCTGGAGTCTAGTCTACTTGTGAGGTTGGGAGGTGGGGACCTGGGAGTGGGAGGGTGGGATCTTCTGTGAACCAGACCAAGACTGAGCAGAATAGAAACTCCAGGAGTGGGAAGGGAGGGGAAGCATATAATGCAGTGGAAAAGGCACA